>OY720441.1:88731829-88978645 GCA_963082915.1 Dolichopus griseipennis | reverse complement strand
GGTCCGGAATCCGAACCGTTGGGCTGATTTCGCCCTTATATAGTCCGCGCTGTACTTATAGTTTTAGTTAACCCTCGTACACAATTTGAACGATCTATCTTAATTTTAAGTAACTATTTTTAGTAATTTCGATTATAAGCCTTTAAAACTTGGGAGGTCTGAGAGGGGTACAGAACCACCACTCCAATTGATCCCAAATTAGGGGAACACGCAAGAGATAGTAAAGAACACCTTATATCGCGAATATCGCGATCATGCTGAAAATTCTACTATCATGGAATTAGGTGAAAGTTGTAAATTTTTCAATTGTAATAGCAAGATTGTAAAAGACAAATCATGTAATACTATTGAATCGAAAGGAAATGGAAACATTTTAGTAATTGATAATCTTACTAAAAATGAAAAACCATTTGATGAATTCAAAAATTCGTCCCTACCAAATATGCCTAAAATAGATTCCATAGATTCTAGATGTGAAATCTCAGCAACATCTGTTGATTGTGGTTTTCAAAGCAAAAAGTCTCCAGTCAAACAACATATATCTTGATTAGGACCGCTTTCTCCAAATTTATTAAAACAAAATTCACCAAATAGTATAGAAATTAAAACCATTACTGTACATAATGGAAGTAAAACTTCACCTATAAAAAGCCTTGTACCGTATGGATATGATGCTGATGAAGATTTAAGTAAAGACTCTAGTGATTATGAAATCTTAAATGAAAAAACTGGTTTAGAAGTTAAAAATAATAGTGATAAAGAGTTTATTAAATTTAATGGCGATATTGAAAAAGAATATTTTTCAACATCAAATGAAACATCTCCTGAAGGCAGTCCTGAAACGCAACGAAACAAATCGAATCCTCCATCGCCACATGTTGTAAAAACTAAAGCTGGATTGTGGCAAGTTACACCTATTACTCCAAATGGAAGTCCTAAAGCTGAAAGCGTTGTTAAAATATCAAATCCTGGACAAAGTTTTTCAAATCCTTTTGTCGTTTCAATACCTCCTTCATCTTTTTATTTTGATAAAACTAATTCAAATGACAATAATATTCACATAAAAAGGGATGAAAAATGTCTTACGTTAAAGGAGTTAACTAAATTTTCGCACAGAGGCTATGGTGCTTCAGTTTTAAGTTGGAATGGAACAAAATCTGAAATGGAATTGGTAGTTAATGAGGAAGCTCGAGAAGAACGTAAAAGACAATTAGAAGATGACGAGGAAAATGATATTGATCGTGGTAGGCATAAAAAAACAAAAAATAACGGGAATCAAAAACAAAGTGATCTAATTCCTGGATATAATCCATTTCAAGAGCAACAACTTCAAAAAAATAATGAGCACAATCGCCCAAATTGGATGACATGTAATAGTAATAACAGAATTTCAAACAAAATTAATTCAACAAATCGATATAATAATTATCAAAATAATTTTAACAGCAATTATAATGATTTTGACAGTAATAGTATAAGTTACATTAACAAAACAATGAATGGAAAAAACAACAATATTATTAATAAAAAAAATAGCAATAAGTTCAATATTATAAATAACAATAGTTTAAATACTAGTAAAAACAACTATAATCATAAAAGCATCAATAATAGCAAAAACATAAAAAACAATGGTCAAATTAATAATAATTGCTTTTATAGAACTGAAGTAAGTAATAATTTTAACGACAATATATTTAGTAACAATAATGATAATGGTAACAAAAATGGTTATAGTCAATATAATCCATTTTTGAATCGAACTGGCAATAGTAACTTTTTCCGAAGGCATAATAGCAAAAAATTTAATTCAAACCGAATTCATCAAAAAAATGGAGATTGGCGATGAAAAACAAAAACTTTTTTTTTATTTTGTAATATAACAAACATTTTTAGTCTATTTCCAATTAATATTTTAAATATAGTTAAATAAAATATACTTTGTAAAACAATTAGTATAAGACATTATTTTTAAGCTATTTTTAAATTTTTTTAGTTATACACAAACATACGTCTAGATTTTAAAAAGTCGAATTGATAACTTTGTTTATCTTTAATTATTAAATAAAGAAAAAAAATTTTTTGTTTAATATAATTTTACTTAAAATCTTCGAGTAATAAATTTATAGATCATGCAGAGCTTACAAAATGTTTGCAGGTTCGTGTCACGGAAAGCTTTAAATGTATTTGTGAATATTATGAATGTGTTGTGAGAGGAGACATCCATCTCTGATAAACTGAGTTCGGTTGGTACGAACTTATACAAATGATTTTTTACACTTTTATAGAATAAAAAAATAATCTAATTACACTATCTATTAAAAAATATTACAAATTCTTGCTAATTTATCTATTTAAAAATATTAAAAAACAAACTAACTTGAAATAAATGAAAATATATTTATTCCAATTCAATTACAAAATGAAAAAATTCTAATTATTAAATTTTGTGATAAAAAGATAATCAAAGCATAATATATTTAATAATCCAAATTTTTAAAAATTGCAATTATTTTAAATGGTTAGTTTATATACCTAATAGAAAAGCTTATAAACGCAAAATATGCATTAAATGTATTTCTAAAATACAATTACAAATTTACACCTTTTCATATAATTCATTTAAATATAAAAATAAATTTTACATAAATGCAGCAAGTACCTTTGAAAATAACTGAACCACTACAATTAAGTCTAAATTTCGGGGGCACATAGGAAATAGGAAATATATTCTTTGGCTTCGAAATTACACTCGACCAGAACCAATTCCCATGGTACTTTCATTACTAGTAACCTAGTGTTAAATTTCATCAAAATACCGGCATTATTTTTTGAGTTATGGTGTTTTTAAGATATATGTTTGCTAGTCCTTGAACTTTTCAAGGGTTCCAGAACCCGAAACCATGGTACGATTTCGCCCATATGCAGTCCCGTCATACTTTCAATACTAGTTAACCCTTGTACACAATTAGAACGTTCTAGCTTAATTTTAAGTTAATAGTTTTAATAATTTCGATGATAAGCTTTTACACTGAACCACCACTCCAATTGATCCCAAATAAGGGGGGCACGCAAGAAATAGTAAAGAACACCCTGGGCCAAATTTGAAGCTTCTACATTTGTTTCAAGTTACTATCTTTATTAATTTCGAAAATATGCTTTATGGTCCTCGGAACTGAGTGGCTGGTCCCCGACCCACTACTCCAATGGGGCCCAAATTTCAAAGACACTTACGAAATAGGAAGGGACACCCTGATACCAAATTTGGAGGTTCTATCTTTATTGGTTTCGGAATTATGGTCGTTTGGCCTAAATTCGATCAAAAAGTTCTAGGTTCCGAACCCATTGTCCAATCCTCACCGTACGTAATCACCGCCGTAGCTTCATTACCAATACCCTACAGCACAAATTTCATGAAGATTGCCTCATTAGTTGTTGAGTTATCGTGATTTTTTATATATGTTCGTTAGCCCGGACACCGACTAAAAGGTCCGGAATCCGAACCGTTGGGCTGATTTTGCCCTTATATAGTCCGCGCTGTACTTATAGTTTTAGTTAACCCTCGTACACAATTTGAACGATCTATCTTAATTTTAAGTAACTATTTTTAGTAATTTCGATTATAAGCCTTTAAAACTTGGGAGGTCTGAGAGGGGTACAGAACCACCACTCCAATTGATCCCAAATTAGGGGAACACGCAAGAGATAGTAAAGAACACCATTGTGGCAAATTGGAAGCTTCTAGATTTTTTCAAGTTGTTATCTTTATTAATTTTAAAAATATGCTTTAAGGTCTTCGGAAATGTGTGGCTGGTCCCTGACCCACTACTCCAATGGGACCCAAATTCACAAGACACTTAGGAAATAGGAAGAGACACCCTGATACCAAATTTGGAGGTTCCATCTTCATTGGTTTCGAAAATATGCTCGTTTGGCCTAAATTCGATCAAAAAGTTCTAGGTTCCGAACCCATTGTCCAATCCCGACCTTACGCAATTCCCGAAGTAGTTTCATTACTAGTAACCTACAGCACAAATTTGATGAAGATAGCGTCATTGGTTGTTGAGTTATCGTGATTTTTTATATTTGTTCGTTAGCCCTGAAACCGATTAAAAGATCCAGAATCCGAACCCATGGGCCGATTTCGCCCATATGAAATCCCCGCCGTACTTTCAGTCCTAGTAACCTATAGTTAAAATTTCATCAAGATAGCTCCATTCTTTTTTGAGTTATCGTGCCTACGGACGGACGGACGGACGGACGGACGGACATGGCTATATCAACTCAGGCGGTCACGCTGATCACAAATATATATACTTTTCCATATCTAGCTCGCTTCCTTTAGGTGGTTACAAACACCATACCAAAGTTAATATACCCCTTTACCTATTCTATAGGTGTAGGGTATAATAAATATATTACAGCACATAAAAAACAGTCAGAACACTAAACAAAATTTTTCGTTCAAATTATTATACCCTACACCTATAGAATAGGTAAAGTTGTATATTAATTTTGGTATGGTGTTTGTAACAACCTAAAGGAAGCGAGCTAGATATGGAAAAGTATATATTTTTGTGATCAGCGTGACCGCCTGAGTCGATATAGCCATGTCCGTCCGTCCGTCTGTAGGCACGATAACTCAAAAAAGAATGGAGCTACCTTGATGAAATTTTAACTGTAGATTACTAGGACTGAAAGTACGGCGGGGATTGCACATGGGCGAAATCGGCCCATGGGTTCGGATTCTGGACCTTTTAATCGATCGAAGGGCTAACGAACATATATAAAAAATCACGATAACTCAACAACTAATGACGCTATCTTCATCAAATTTGTGCTGTAGGTTACTAGTAATGAAACTACTTCGGGGATTGCGTAAGGTCGGGATTGGACCATGGGTTCGGAACCTAGAACTTTTTGATCGAATTTAGGCGAAACGAGCATAATTCCGAAACCAATGAAGATAGAACCTCCAAATTTGGTATCAGGGTGTCCCTTCCTATTTGCTAAGTGTCTTAGGAATTTGGGTCCCATTGGAGTACTGGGTCGGGGACCAGCCACACATTTCCGAAGACCTTAAAGCATATCTTTAAAATTAATAAAGATAACAGCTTGAAAAAATGTAGAAGCTTCCAATTTGCCACAAGGGTGTTCTTTACTATCTCTTGCGTGTTCCCTTTATTTGGGATCAATTGGAGAGGTGGTTCAGTACCCCTCTCAGACCTCCCAAGTTTTAAAAGCTTATAATCGAAATTACTAAAACTAGTTACTTAAAATTAAGATAGACCGTTCAAATTGTGTACAAGGGTTAACTAGTACTATAAGTAAAGCGCGGGCTGTATAAGGGCGAAATCAGCCCATGGGTTCGAATTCTGGACCTTTTAGTCGGAGTCAGGGATAACGAACATATATTAAAAATCACGATAACTCAACAACTAATGAGGCTATCTTCATGAAATTTGTGGTGTAGGTTATTTTTAATGAAACTACGGCGGTGATTACGTACGGTGAGGATTGGACAATGGGTTCGGAACTGAGAACTTTTTGATCGAATTTAGGCCAAACTAGCGTAATTCCGAAACCAATGAAGATATAACCTCCAAATTTAGTATCAGGGTTAGGGATGGAAAAAAGAGTGATTTTCAAATCACTGTTACCGAAAGTGATTGCTACTTTTGAATCACTGTGATAATCAATCACTGTGATTTTCAATCACCGTTCTTTCATTGGTTTTCGAATTATTTTTAGTATCTTTCACCTGTTATTTTTTTTATGAATATTGAAAATTGAAATCAAAGAGTATTTTCACAGTTATTGCAATCACAGTTCTTTTAATGATTTTTTAATATTTTTTAGTATCTTTTACTTATTAATTTTTTTATTAAAATTAAAATTGAAATCAAAGAATAATTTATTTTAGTCATATTATAATTTATAATTATAAATATGAATTTATTTCGTTTTTAATAATTTAAAAATAAGTAATAAAGTATTTTAAAAATAATTTAATCATAAGTAATTTAAATTGAAAAATAAAATGAGAAAACAAATAATATAACAAATAATAAAATTAAAAAAAAATTCATTTAAAATAAGTTTAAGTCTTAGATTTTATATTTTGCTAGAACAAAGTTCCAAAATTTGATTTAGAAACAAGATTTTCAATTATTTTTGAATCAAAATAAAATCTTATAAAATAAACTACTGCCTACCTACACTGTTTAAAATTTACACAAATACTGTTTAAAATTTACACAAATACTGCTTTATCCCATTTAAACTGCATGTAAATTTCTCAGCAAAATATATTAAACTATAGACTGCTGAGAGTAAAAATATTTAATATTTGCTGAGAAATTTACATGCAGTTTAAATGGGATAAAGCAGTATTTGTGTAAATTTTAAACAGTGTAGGTAGGCAGTAGTTTATTTTATAAGATTTTATTTTGATTTTTTCATACTGTATATTATAAATTGTAATAAATTTAACAGTGTGTGAAGAGGTGATAAGAAAAAAAATGAATTTGTATGAAGAATCACCACAAATCACAATCACTGGTGATTGGCGATATTGATAGCAGACAGTGATTGCTACTTATAAATCACAGTGACAGAATCACTGTGATTAAAATATCACCCCATCACTAATCAGGGTGTCCCTTCCTATTGCGTAAGTGTCTTTGAAATTTGGGCCCCATTGGACTAGTGGGTCGGGGACCAGCCACTCAGTTCCGAGGACCTTAAAGCATATTTTCGAAATTAATAAAAATTGTAACTTGAAACAAATGTAGAAGCTTCAAATTTGGCCCAGGGTGTTCTTTACTATTTCTTCCGTGCCCCCCTAATTCATCTTAATCATCGCTTATCATCGAAATTAATAAAACTAGTAACTTAAAATTAAGATAGAACGTTCCAATTGTATACAAGGGTTAACTAGTATTGAAAGTACGACGGGACTGCATATGGGCGAAATCGTACCAAGGTTTCGGGTTCTGGAACCCTTGACAAGTTCAAGGACTAAAAAACATATATCTTAAAAACACCATAACTCAAAAAATAATGACGGTATTTTGATGAAATTGAAACTCTAGGTTACTAGTAATGAAAGTACCATGGGAATTGGTTGTGGTCGAATTTAATTTCGAAGCTAAAGAATATATTTCCTATGTCCTATGCGTCCCCGAATTTTGACTTAATTGTAGTGGTTCAGCTATGTTCAAAGGTACTTGCTGCATTTATTTAAAATTTATTTTTATATTTAAATGAATTATATGAAAAGGTCTAAATTTGTAATTGTATTTTAGAAATACATTTATTGCATATTTTGCGTTTATAAGCTTTTCTATTAGGTATATAAACTAACCATTTGAAATAATTGCAATTTTGAAAAATTTGGATTATTAAATATATTATGCTTTGATTATCTTTTTATCACAAAATTTAATAATTAGAATTTTTTCATTTTGTAATTGAATTAGAATAAGTATATTTTCATTTATTTCAAGTTTGTTTGTTTTTTAATATTTTTAAATAGATAAATTAGTAAGAATTTGTAATATTTTTTAATAGATAGTGTAATTAGAAAATGTTTTTAGTATTATAAAGTTAATTTGGTTAGCTATGTCTTACGATCAAATTAATAACAGCTTTTATGGTGTTAAAATGACTTATGGATATGTCCTTAAATTTGAACCAAATAGGTGTAGGGTATTTCTAAGTCGGTTGCACTGTTTCTTTACTTGTTTTTGTTGTCAAAAATCAAAATTGAAACAACTTGAATCAATTAATTGAAAATAATTCAATTGACTTAGCCGACACTGGAAAATTTTTGAGTTGAATTGAAAAATGTCAAAATCAACCAAGTTGAATTGATTTTGCCGACACCACCTATAGTGTCAGGTATAGGAACTACTGAAATTGAAATAACGTGTATATATAGTGGCGGGCTCATTTGAAAATTCTTTTAACTGAGTACATGGTGTTAAATTATTTAAAACGAATTAATCTTAGCAATAGTGAATATTCCAAATATTAAAAAAATATTTATATGAGATTTTGTGAAAAATGGGTAAACATACTTTTAAACGTTTGTGTTGAGGTTTTAAAAGTGCTGAAACTGAAAATAATATTCCTCGCTTACCAAAATCTAGTGAAACGTAGATTTTTTTAATATTTTTTATTATATTATGTGCATTTATACAACGCTTTTTGTTTACAATTCCGGTTGCGTTAAAATGAAATGTCACAAATTTAAATTTTCGCAGAAACAATCTTTGGTATAAATTAATATTAATTAAAATTTATTTATTTTTCTTCCATGGTTTTTTTTTTAAATTAGGGACTTCACCACAACAAAAAAAAAATTTCAACTGGATTCGCACTATACAATATTTAACGTTTTTTTTTTTTTGGAGAAATATGTGGTTGAAAAATTTAAATAGATTCGATTTTATAAGCATTTAAAAAATAATTTCAATTATAAGTGTTGTGATAAATATGATAATAATTATTTTATAAAAATGTACATTAGAATAAGAATATATTTTGTAAAAAAAATTTGATTTTAATACATTTTAAAGGCTATTTTTTTTCTGTCTATATGCAGACATGAAATCAAATATTTTAGAAAATTAAAGCTATAATAAAATTTTAAAGTTTTTTAAAAATTCAAATTTACATAACTTTATGTTATATTATTTACAATTATATTTTAAAGTTTATTATTGGTTTATTACTTATGATGACACACTATTTTTGACTTTCTGTCTTTTTCTTGTAATTATTCTTATTACTATCTACTTCCAATAATTTGAGTAAATTTTTGCATATGTATGTGTGGAAAGAGTTAAAATTAACAAGAAAATTTTTGATCACGTGACCAAGTGAAACTACTTCTTAAAAATAGACATACTTTTTTCTTAACAATAGATTATTTGCTTTTGATTCATTAAATTGTATTTGTATATTCATGTCATTTGAGTCTTTAAATTAAATTTGTATATTCAAGCCACGACGTACAATATCTTCAGGCCATGACACTCAGAGGAAAAAAGATTTATCGGCGGCCGATTTAACACGTAGTCTTATGGGAATAGGGAGCTTTATCTCGGCGGCCGCTTTTAAAATTATAATAACTCACAAATTTGCAACTTTTTTAATTTCGTTCAAAGACGACCGTATAATTCAGTCTTTTAAAATTTTTATAACATATTCAAATATAAAAAATTTTAATATTTTAATTCAGAAATTCTTTTTTGAAAAAATAACCTCCATATATTTTACTTTTTTTAAAAGCTTCTTACTAAGCTTTCAATGAGAGTGATAATTTTATTAATATGCTACAGTGTTGGCAATACATAAATCGACAAAACTAGTTTAAATAAAAATATTGAATTGGAAAATAACACAGCAAATTAAATTTAAAAAACCAAAAAAGAGTTTATGTAAAAATAATATTGTGAAATAAATTGTATATAAAAAATATTTTTATCAGTAAATAATATAAAATACGATATTAAAGTTTTTAGCTGAGACCAAAAGGCCAGTTTAATATATTCCGATAAAATATTTTTAAAAGTTTTGGCTGGTTTTTTTGCAAGGCCTGAGAAGCATACAACTTGCAAACTATTATCAATTATAATTCCATACTTAATTTCACATCCGAAATAGTTATCATTTTTCAAAAAATATAAAATGACATTATTTGCATTCTTATAAACCAGCCATTCTTATTTATTAACCAGCAAGACCTGCCAATCAGGTCCGTAATTTTTAAAAAAGCGCTTATCCGTAATTTTTTCAATGATTCTTGTTTTGGAAATTTAAAATATGAAACTTTAATCGAGCAAGAATCATAATTTAACATTCAGAAACAGAACATTTTAAAATCATAATTTATTAAAAAGTTGCAAAATGTTAATCTTAATATACTTAAAAAATTTAATATAACATTTTAAAAAGAGTAATATAATTACTTTAAAAAACTATCTATTAAAGTACGGCTATTTTTTGCACGCACTTTTGTTTTTTACTGTTTAAAACTGTTGTATACAAACAAATAAATATTGTCTACCTAGAAATATGGTTGAATGATGCTAAGAACGGTATAAAATTTTGAATTCTTTCATTTTATGCTGAAAAATACGATTTGAAATTTAATTTTTTTATGAACATAAAGAGAAAACTTCAAAGTTTATTTTGATGTATAATTTATATATTTTTATTAAAATTAAAAATATAAAAACTCGATATTAAAACCAATTTACCTACCAAAATTACATCACTGATTATTATAAAGCTTTTGAAGTTAGGTTAGGTTTTCTAAAATTATTTAAAATTTTTACTTTATGTACTCTCATTATTTTTTGATAGTATCAAAATGGCTACGTTAGGAAATGCACGGAAAAAATTGAAAAATATTTTTTTAGGAAAACATATTAAAAATTTTGAGTTCATAGCTGAATTTTTGATATGTTTTAAAAAAAACTCCAAATTTTATTTTTATGTAAAATTCAGAGTGTTTAGGGAAATATTTAATAAAGAGAAGTCTAAAAGAAAATATGGTTAAAATCATAAAAGTTTTTATTTTTTTCCAAAAAATTACAAAACAAAAAAAAATTTTTTTCGAGACTCACTCTCATTTTGTTTGAATGTATTCACTAATACATTCAAATAATTTTATGTCATGGCCTGAAGATATTGTACGTCGTGATTCAAGCATAAAGAAATCATATACATAGAGCATTCATCTAGAATACGGTGACCATATTTCTTGAAAGTGAATGTGGTACAGATTCTTTTATATAAACACATATATGTATTTTTTGAACATAAATTTATTTGTCAACAATTCATTCGACTAACTATATAAAAAAGAACATAAGTTGTATGTTATACCGTTACAACAGTATAATAAATTCAAAATAATATAATTAAATAATAAAAAATTTAATTAAAAAATTTAACATTTAATTTTATTTTTAACAACATTCAAATTCACAGATATTTTTCGGCAGAATTTCTCTTTTTCAAAATCTGATCATTTTTTATAATATTGCCATAAAAACTTTCACAATCATTAGAAAAATTGCATTTCACAATTAGTATTGCTTTTAACGTTCCTACTGTTAATTGTGTTTTTTCGGAAGTCCAGATATTATTAACTAAAGGAAAAACTCTCTGTGGCTGCATTTGTACCTGGCAAACACAACGAATATTCTACCAATTTTGAAACTTTATTAAAAGGAACGTGTTCACTCTCATAATGCTTAAACATTTCTACCCATCTCATATCTGTTGTAACATAATTTTCAGTCCAATAATTTATTTTCGTTTCAGTTACAAATATATCGATTTCCTAAAACTACCCGGTAAACAAAACTAGAAACTTTTATAAAAATGTTAGAATATTAAAATTACAATAAATTTTTAACCAATTTGATAAATTGTTCTATGCATTACACATTTTTTTTTTTTTTTTTTTTTTTTTTTTGAGGTAAATCCTCTAACAAAACATTTTCAATTGGTGGATTGTTTTTTATTTTTATTAACACGTTCAACACCAATGAATATCAATTTCATTACTTTGGTGTCAGATAATGAATTGGCAACACTTCCTCAAATACTTTTGATTATATGTTTTTATTAAAAAAAATTCACTATTACATATATAAGTATATATATTTTTTTAAAATATATTTCAAATCATTTAAAAAAAAATATTCCATTTCATTTCAATGAACTTAAGAAAAAATGTTGTGTTTAACGTGTTAATTTTTCATAATTTAATCATTTAAACCATTAAAAAAAATTTATTTAATTAATTAATTTATATTAATTAAAAAATAACTAACAAATTGCTTTTTTTTTCTCTCTTTCTTTCTATTATTATTATTATATTTGTACGTGTATTTATTATATATATACATTCATATATATGTATATGATAAATACACTTATTTAACAAAAAATTATTAACAATTTTATGTAATATAAAATATAAAATAAAAATATATTATGAAAATAAATTAGGTGCTCCAAATGCAAAATCAGGTGAGTCAAATAATATTAATGTAAATAACTTTAATAAGTATATAATATGCTTTCTTTTTTTTTTTTTTTTTTGAATTTCTAACTAACAAATTTTCCAGTATATAACTGTATTTATAACTGTAATTAAAAAAATATAATTGTTTTTATATATATGATTTGTAACATGTATATAAACGAATAATGTAAACTCCTTATGATTTTTCGAATTTTAATATATACCTAGTTATTTAAATTTATTTAGTATATGATAACTATGGTTACGTTATTATAATTAAATTCTTATGATTAATTTTTTTTGGTTTTAGTCTTTGCTAAACAAAATAACGGTTTTTTCAATTTGTAATATTTTAATTTTTTTAGTTAGATTATACTAATTGATTTGTTATTTAATTAATTTATTAGTTTAATTTGAAAATATTATTTAAATAATTTTATTAATCCTTTGAGTTTTAAAAAATATTTAAATTTTTATTTATATGCATAGGATGTATAGATGTATGTATGTATTCAAATTTCTATTTCTAAATTCTTTAATCTTTAGAGGTTTTTTGTTGAATTGAGATCAATTGTAATTTTGTTTTAACTGAAAATTTCTAAATTATCTAAATTTTCAAAATCTTATTATGCATAAAATGTTCTAAAATAATTATTTTAAAATCTAAATTTATAGATTTCAATAACATATTGATATCATTTTTATACCCTACACCTATAGAATAGGTAAAAGGGTATATTAACTTTGGTATGGTGTTTGTAACCACCTAAAGGAAGCGAGCTAGATATGGAAAAGTATATATATTTGTGATCAGGGTGACCTCCTGAGTCGATATAGCCATGTCCGTCCGTCCGTCCGTAGGCACGATAACTCAAAAAATAATGGAGCTATCTTGATGAAATTTTAACTGTAGGTTACTAGGACTGAAAGTACGGCGGGGATTGCATATGGGCTAAATCGCCCCATGGGTTCGGATTCTGGACCTTTTAATCGATCGAAGGGCTAACGAACATATATAAAAAATCACGATAACTCAACAACTAATGACGCTATATTCATCAAATTTGTGCTGTAGGTTACTAGTAATGAAACTTCTGTGGGTATTGCGTAAGTTCGGGATTGGACCATGCGTTCGGAACCTAGAACTTTTTGATCGAATTTAGGCCAAACGAGCATAATTCCGAAACTAATGAAGATAGAACCTTCAAATTTGGTAACAGGGTGTCCCTTCCTATTTCCTAAGTGTCTTTGAAATTTGGGCCCCATTGGAGTTGGGGGTCGGGGACCAGCCACACATTTCCGAAGACCTTAAAGCATATCTTTAAAATTAATAAAGATAGCTACTTGAAAAAATGTAGAAGCTTAAAATTTGGTGTTCTTTACTATCTAATGCGTGCCATCCTAATTTGGGATCAATTGAATTGATGGTTCAGTACCCCTCTTAGACCTCCCTAGTTTTAAAAGCTTATACTCGAAATTACTAAAAATAGGAACTTAAAATTAAGATAATTAGAGTAGTGGGTGGGGACCAGCCACTCAGTTCCGAGGACCTTAAAGCATATTTTCGAAATTAATAAAGATAATAACTTGAAATAAAAGTAGAAGCTTCAAATTGGAGTGGTGGTTCAGTACCTCTCTTAGACCCACCAATGTGTAAAAGCTTATCATCGAAATTAATAAAACTAGTAACTTAAAATTAAGATAACACGTTCCAATTGTGTACAAGAGTTAACTAGTATTGAAAGTATGACGCGGACTGCATATGGGCGAAATCGTACCATGGTTTCGAGTTCGGAAACCCTTGAAAAGTTCAAGGGCTAACAAACATATATCTTAAAACACCATAACTCAAAAAATAATACCGCTATTTGGATGAAATTTAAACTCTAGGTTACTAGTAATGAAAGTACCATGGGAATTGGTTCTGGTCGAGTTTAATTTCGAAGCTAAAGAATATATTTCCTATGTCCTATGTGTCCCCGAATTTAGACTTAGTTGTAGTGGTTCAGCTATGTTCAAAGGTACTTGCTGCATTTATTTAAAATTTATTTTTATATTTAAATGAATTATATGAAAAGGTCTAAATTTGTAATTATATTTTAGAAATACATTTATTGCATATTTTGCGTTTATAAGCTTTTCTAATAGGTACATAAACAAGCCATTTAAAATAATTGCAATTTCTAAAAATTTTAATTATTAAATATATTAGCTTTTTATCACAAAATTTAATAATTCAAATTTTTTCATTTAGTAATTGAATTTGAATAATATATTTTCTTGTTTCAAGTTTTTTTGTTTTAATATTTTTAAATAGATAAATTAGTAAGAATTTGTAATATTTTTTAATAGATAGTGTAATTAGAAAATGTTTTTAGTATTATAAAGTTAATTTGGTTAGTTATGTCTTACGATCAAATTAATAACAGCTTTTATGGTGTTAAAACGACTTATAGATATGTCCTTAAATTTGAACCAAATAGATGTAGGGTATTTCTAAGTCGTTTGCACCGACTGACTGTTTCTTTACTTGTTTTTATGATTTATTAGGTATATAATTTTTCTCTGAATTTATAATACCTACTTATAAGAAGTTATTTTCTTTTTTCCGCACCACCTTACCATTCAGGTTAAGTATTTTTTATACTTTTTTGTTATCAATGCCATAATAAATAAAATTTTGAAAATTTAGATAATTTAGAAATTTTCAGTTAAAACAAAATTACAATTGATCTCAATTCAACAAAAGACCTCTAAAGATTAAAGAATTTAGAAATAGAAATTTGAATACATACATACATCTATACATAAACTCTTTATAAAATTTCATAGATTGCATTCACAACTATGCACTTTGCAAGTTTTAGAAAAATTTATTTATCTAAACAAAAATGAAAAAATCAAAATAAAAACAATTTACAATTTAAACCTCATAAGAAATTGAAAATAAAATATTTGGTCACCTTCAAATATTCATAAAGGTTATTTGTTATTGAGATCTATAAAGTTAGATTTTAAAATAATTATTTTAGAACCTTTATATGCATACATATCTATATAGGTATGTACGCAAGTACATACAAAATTAAATAATTTTTTTAGAAAAAAACGCAATCAATTCGAAAAAATGAACTATGAATTTATGAATGAAAAAATCATTGTTTATACTAGTATGACTATTTGTCAAAAGGGTATACTAAATTTGCCATTACGTTTATGACGCAGAGAAGTAGGGGGGTAGATATAGACTAAAGTGTATGGATCGCATCAGAATTGAAAAATAAATCGATTTGGCTATGTATGTCCGTGCGTCTGTCCATCCGTAATCACGATAACTCAAAAATTAAAGGAGCTAGGATTCTGGAACTTTCAACAAATCGGATTTTAAAAAAAAACCATCATCGCCATTGAAATTCAGCCAGTTTGCACAACGGGCTCGGGTAGCTGCCATATAACTTCTTGTTTTATATGAACATTACTCTGTACTTATTAAAGCTGGGTATCTGAAATTTTGCCAAAAGTAGTTAAGTGTAATGGCCAAAGTTACTGGAAAAGTTGGTTGGTCTACTGCAGAGGGTTCGAGTAAGTGCCATACAACTCCTTCTTTTATATGAGCATTATACTACACCTAATAAAGCTGTGTGTTTGAAATTTTGCCAAAAGTAATTAATCGGATGATATTATAATGTTTATACTACGGTCATACGGGTATCCCAGAGTTGACACAATCTACTAAACTACACACTTCCTCGTTTTTTTTCTTATTCGATTTTTTTCTTTTTTTTAGTGTCATAGTATTCATATTCTTGAATCATGTTACATGTACTATGTAGAGTGAAAAATTTTTGAGAGAATAAAAATAAAGGGTATACTATAAAATAGAATTAGTTACAATACATTTAATTCGTGCCAACGATTTTGAATGAATTTTAAAAAATATGCGAAAAAAGTTTCATACAAATTTTTAACATGAAAATGTTTATCTATATATAATTCTTAATCAATGGTTAAACTAACGAAAATTTTAAATACATAGGTACATTAGAAGACAATTTATGGAATTATTTTCTAATGATTTGAAAGATTTGGAATAATGCAAGTAAAAAAATATAAAGCAAAAAAAAGAAATTTCATTCTTCTTTTTCTATCAATAATTTTTTATTTTATAATCAAAATATACACAAACTGCGTACATGCATGATACAGCGATTGATATGATATACATACCAAAAAAAAAAAAAAAACAAAAGAGAAGAAATATGTACAAATGTAAACACATTGATTGACATACAAACAAAAAAATAAAAATAACTAAAAATAAAAATAAACTAAAATACGATAAAGTTGATTTTACGAAATAAAAAAACTTGTCTAACTTTTTTGTTCTACGTGAATACTCTATTTATATAGTTACTTTATGATTCAAGTTATTTGAGTCTTTGCATTAGATTTATAGGTACGACATACAACATACAATGTGACTACCTTTTTTTTAAAGCAGCCTTTAAATCGCCTATAAATTTATTTTTCTTTTACTTTAACTTTATTACTAGATTGTAAAATATTACAAATTAAGATTTATACATTATGGAACACAATTTAAATTTTTTAGAACTTCCTCTGTATCTTGTAAGCCAGATGTCCGAGGGATGTGATTTAAAAACCTAGTCCCTGATTTTGCAATAGAAACTAAAAAACAAGAAAAAAATAATAAAAGTCCTGAAAAGTGCCACTTCTTTTTGAGATCCTTTCTTTGAGGCGGGCTTAAAAGTTCAAATATATTTTTTTTTGTCTATATTTAAATTTTACTACAAAACCGATGACCACCTATTTTAATTCATGTCGGTCCAACTTCTGATTCCCACTAAACGGGAAAGTTTATAAAAATTTTTCAATGCTTTTTTTTCGACGATTTTTTTACGTTTGACATCGAATCACTGTTATACTATTTCTCATTTTTATTAGCATGTAGTTGAGTTTAATTTTTCTACATTTTATATATTAAATTTTAAATTGACTTAAATGACTCAAACGAACGAACCTATTTTTTGAGTCACTACTATCAACTGACTCGGATGACCTGAGATCAATTGACCGAAACTGCCCATCACTATTCCATTCACCACTGAAAATGTGCTGAAAATAAGTGGAAAAACTTTCCAATGTATTTATCTTACGATACGCGATAGTTTGGGTGGGATAGTAAATGTCATAAGAAAAACTTCAACCAATGTGAAATAAGACAGTAAAATTTCTGAACACATTGTGTCGAAAATACAATTTTTTTTGTTTACAATTCCGATTACGTCAAAATGAAATATCAAAAATTTAAGTTTTTTCTACAGAAACAATCTTTGTTATAATTTAATATTTATTTATTTTTCTTCCATGGTTTTTTTTTAAATTAGGGACTTCACCACAACAAAAAAAAAATTTCACCTGGTTTCGCACTCGGACTTGCAAAATTCAAATTAAAACTTCAAAATTTAAATAACTTCTAATATTTTTATTTGTGTATCCACGACGTACAATATCTTCAGGCCATGACACTCAGAGAAAAAAAGATTTATCGGAGGCCGATTTAACACGTAGTCTTATGGGAATAGGGAGCTTTATCTCGACGGTCGCTTTTAAAATTATAATAACTCACAAATTTGCAACTTTTTTAATTTCGTTCAAAGATGACCGTAAAATTCAGTCTTTTAAAATTTTTATAACATATCCAAATATAAAAAATTTTAATATTTTAATTCAGAAATTCTTTTTTGAAAAAATAACCTCCATATATTTTACTTTTTTTAAAAGCTTCTTACTAAGCTTTCAATGAGAGTGATAATTTTATTAATATGCTACAGTGTTGGCAATACATAAATCGACAAAACTAGTTTAAATAAAAATATTGAATTGGAAAATAACACAGCGAATTAAATTTAAAAAACCAAAAAAGAGTTTATGTAAAAATAATATTGTGAAATAAATTGTATATAAAAAATATTTTTATCTGTAAATAATATAAAATACGATATTAAAGTTTTTAGCTGAGACCAAAAGGCTAGTTTCAAATATTCCGATAAAATATTTTTAAAAGTTTTAGCTGGTTTTTTTGCAAGGCCTGAGTAGCATGCAACTTGCAAACTATTATCAATTATAGTTCCATACTTAATTTCACATCCGAAATAGTTATCATTTTCAAAAAATATAAAATGACATTATTTGCATTCTTATAAACCAGCCATTCTTATTTATTAACCAGCAAGACCTGCCAATCAGGTCCGTAATTTTTAAAAAAGCGCTTATCCGTAATTTTTTCAATGATTCTTGTTTTGGAAATTTAAAATATGAAACTTTAATCGAGCAAAAATCATAATTTAACATCCAGAAACAGAACATTTTAAAATCATAATTTATTAAAAAGTTGCAAAATGTTAATCTTAATATACTTAAAAAATTTAATTTAAAATTTTAAAAAGAGTAATATAATTACTTTAAAAAACTATCTATTAAAGTACGGCTATTTTTTGCACGCACTTTTTTTTTTCTACTGTTTAAAACTGTATACAAACAAATAAATATTGCCTACCCAGAAATATGGTTGAATGATGCTAAGAACGGTATAAAATTTTGAATTCTTTCATTTTATGCTGAAAAATACGATTTGAAATTTAATTTTTTTATGAGCATAAAGAGAAAACTTCAAAGTTTATTTTGATGTATAATTTATATATTTTTATTAAAATTAAAAATATAAAAACTCGATATTAAAACCAATTTACCTACCAAAATTACATCACAGATTATTATAAAGCTTTTGAAGTTAGGTTAGGTTTTCTAAAATTATTTAAAATTTTTACTCTTGTGTACTGTCATTATTTTTTGACAGTGTCAAAATGGCTACGTTATGAAATGCACGGAAAAAATTGAAAAATAGTTTTTTAGGAAAACATATTAAAAATTTTGAGTTCATAGCTGCATTTTTGATATGTTTTAAAAAAAACTGCAAATTTTATTTTTATGTAAAATTCAGAGTGTTTAGGGAAATATTTAATAAAGAGAAGTCTAAAAGAAAATATGGTTAAAATCATAAAAGTTTTTATTTTTTTTTAAAAAATTACAAAACAAAAAAAAAAGTTTTTTTCGAGACTCACTCTCATTTTGTTTGAATGTATTCACCAATAATGTATACTCTATCCATAACGTACAATATTTTCAGGCCATGACACTCAGAGAAAAAAAGATTTATCGGAGGCCGATTTAACACGTAGTCTTATGGGAATAGGGAGCTTTATCTCGACGGCTGCTTTTAAAATTATAATAACTCACAAATTTGCAACTTTTTTAATTTCGTTCAAAGATGACCGTAAAATTCAGTCTTTTAAAATTTTTATAACATATTCAAATATAAAAAATTTTAATATTTTAATTCAGAAATTCTTTTTTGAAAAAATAACTTCCATATATTTTATTTTTTTTAAAAGCTTCTTAAGCTTTCAATGAGAGTGATAATTTTATTAATATTCTACAGCAGCGGTTCCCAAACTTTTTCTTTATTGTACCATCAATATACTTTTCTTGAATATACGTACCACTGTATAAAAACATCAATAATTTTTTAAATAATAAACTCATTTTTTTTACTATTATTTTCATTTACATATATTTATTTCGAAAAAATATGGAGAAAATACAATATGTACATAGTAGTTAATGTGAAGGATGATGTTGTTTGTTGCCCATTAAATATGTAAAATTGTATTCAATTTTAGTTAAATTTTAAACGTAAACTGGGCTCAAGGTTCAAACGTGTTCTATATTTATTTTTAATACTCAACATAGCCGAAAATCCGACTTCACACAAATATGACAAAACAAATGGCATCAAAAATTTCAGAGCTTTATCAGAAATTGCTTCATATTCAGATCGTCGTTGGAACCAAAAATCACTTAAATTTTCCTGTTTAAATTCAAGTTTTAAGTCACTATTGCAAGAAATTTCCGCTAACTGATCTCTTTCTACCACTGAAAACGTATCTAAATTTTTATTATTTTCAATTTGCATAAAATTGAAAATAAACGAGAGTTCAAAGCGCTGGATTTTATAAAATTGACAACTTTAATAGATTGTTCTAATACTGTTTTAAGTACTTTTGGCATTGCTTTAGTAGCAATAGATGAATACTACAATGTGTGAACTTTGCATCCTGGGAAACTGCTTTTACTTTTGCAACAACTCCTTCTCGTACTCCAGTCATTGCTCGAGCACCATCAGAACATAACCCTACACAGTGTTTCCAATCAATATTATTTTTTGAGAAAAACTCATTAAGTTTTCTGAATATTTCATCTGCAGTAGTATTATTTGGAAGTGGTTCATGGAATAAAAACTCTTCATCAATGAATTGATCCTTTTCATATCGAACGTATGTCAGTAATTGTGCAAAATCTGTCAAATCTTTACTTTCATCTATTTGAATGGCAAAAAATTAGCTTTTCTTAATATCTTGAATTAGTTTTTCTTTCACATTTGATGCCATTTCATCAATTCTTCGTGAGACAGTATTATTTGATAAAGATACAATATTTAATTTTTCAGCTGCTGCTGAGCCGAGTAAAACTTTTACCATATCCTTGGCTGCAGGAAGTAAAAGTGTTTCACCAATTGTGTGCGGTTTTACTGTTTTAGCGATTCGAAGACTAACTAAATAAGATGTTTCTGTTGCTTGGGCATTTGTTGTTGTAAAAGATTTAATGCCTTTTTTGTTAGAATTTAATTCTATTTTCTTTTTTTTAAAAAAATCAAGTGGTTTTCCCTGCAAATTTTCGTGCTTGCCTTCAAAATGGCGTTTTAACAGTGATGGTTTCATAGAGCCGTTTGATAATTTTTCAAAACATATTACACATTGCGGTATTGGTTCATTTTCATTACCACACCAAAAAAATCCGAATTCAAGATAGTCTTCACAATATCACAATATAACAATATGCCATCTTCGATTGAAATTTTAATTTTTTTTATATGGCCATCTTCGATTGAAATTTTAAATTTTAAATTTTTTGTTTTAATATAGAAAGTAAATTAACATCATGTTTATATGACAGGAGAAAAATTTTAAGAAGTCGAATTTTTAATAACTAATAAAATATTAATAAATATATTGCGGCTGAGTGTACCACTCACCTAAGCATAATGTACCACTAGTGGTACGCGTACCACAGTTTGGGAACCGTTGTTCTACAGTGTTGGCAATACATAAATCGACAAAACTAGTTTAAATAAAAATATTGAATTGGAAAGTAACACAGCAAATTAAATTTAAAAAACCAAAAAAGAGTTTATGTAAAAATAATATTGTGAAATAAATTGTATATAAAAAATATTTTTATCTGTAAATAATATAAAATACGATATTAAAGTTTTTCGCTGAGACAAAAAGGCTAGTTTCATATAATTCGATAAAATATTTTTAAAAGTTTTGGCTGGTTTTTTTGCAAGGCCTGAGAAGCATGCAACTTGCAAACTATTATCAATTATAACTCCATACTTAATTTCACATCCGAAATAGTTATCATTTTTCAAAAAATATAAAATGACATTATTCGCATTCTTATAAACCAGCCATTCTTATTTATTAACCAGCAAGACCTGCCAATCAGGTCCGTAATTTTTAAAAAAGCGGTTATCCGTAATTTTGGAAATTTAAAATATGAAACTTTAATCGAGCAAGAATCATAATTTAACAGCCAGAAACAGAACATTTTAAAATCATAATTTATTAAAAAATTGCAAAATGTTAATCTTAATATACTTAAAAAATTTAATTTAAAATTTTAAAAAGAGCTTTAAAAAACTATCTATTAAAGTACGGCTATTTTTTGCACGCACTTTTTTTTTTGTTATTGTTTAAAACTGTATACAAACAAATAAATATTGCCTACCCAGAAATATGGTTGAATGATGCTAAGAACGGTATAAAATTTTGAATTCTTTCATTTTATGCTGAAAAATACGATTTGAAATTTTTGTTATGAGCATAAAGAGAAAACTTCAAAGTTTATTTTGATATATAATTTATATATTTTTATTAAAATTAAAAATATAAAAACTCGATATTAAAACCAATTTACCTACCAAAATTACGTCGCAGATTATTATAAAGCTTTTGAAGTTAGGTTAGGTTTTCTAAAATTATTTAAAAAAAAAAATTATTTTTACTTTTGTGTACTCTCATTATTTTTTGACAGTATCATGACAGACATGCACGGAAAAAATTGAAAAATATTTTTTTAGGAAAACATATTAAAAATTTTGAGTTCATAGCTGAATTTTTGATATGTTTTAAAAAAACTGCAAATTTTATTTTTATTTAAAATTCAGAGTGTTTAGGGAAATATTTAATAAAGAAAAGTCTAAAAGAAAATATGGTTAAAATCATAAAAGTTTTTATTTTTTTCCAAAAAATTACAGAACAAAAAAAAATTTTTTTTTCGAGACTCACTCTCATTTTGTTTGAATGTATTCACTAATACATTCAAATAATTTTATATCATGGCCTGAAAATATTGTATATTATGCTCTATCCAAAAAATTTTCGATACTCTATTTTACAACACGTGTCGTGAAAACGGGTCGCAAATACAATGTAAAATGAATTTACGATCATGACACAATGCAAAACTTTTGTAGTTTACATTTACGATCATGCGACATTGTATTCACGACGTCGCAAACACATTTACGATCTCAGAGTTTATCGTAAAAATAATGTGTTGGTATTATCAAAATTTTGTGTCGGCTTTAATCTTTTATTTTTATCGTATATCGTAAGAGCTTTTATTTTAAAATTTTACAAATGTCAAAATAATTAGTTAAATTTACAATAGAAAATTGTTTTTCACTATTGAAAATGTTAAAAAATTTTTTTCAATTATATTTCACCCTACTAATTTTTTTGATAGTTGACAGTCATAACAGATGCCTCTAACATAAGCTCCTAAATTAATTACATTTGGAATAGCTCGTTCTATTTTACTATTTCTTAATTTGCTTCCAATTCCATTTAATCAAAGTTTGAATACAGCTTTGGGTGCTCTAAAATTTTCAATGAAACTGGAAAAAATGACAAATTAAAAAAAATTTCAGTAAAATAAATTATGCATACCTACATTTGATTGTCCAATTGCAGAGGATCCGAAAAATCTCCAATTATTTTTCTTCGAAAAGTTATTTGCTCACTCTGCTGCGATGTTTTTGCTTCTTCATTAAAATATGCAATAAATGTATTTCTAAATTACAATGACGAGATTAGAACTTTTCATTTAATTCATTTAAATATAAAACTAAATTTTACAACTTAAGTGTCCTACACAATTTTTTAATAATATATTACCTATGATAATAATTCAATAAAATATAGATATGATATATTAAAAATTAAAAACAACGTTTTCGTCGTTTATTAAAAAAAAAAATTGTTTTTAATTTATAAAATATAAACATAATATGTTTTATAATGAAATTCTTAGACTTTTAAAAATATAAAAGTGTTAAACTAAGATCGGAAATAGGAAATAGTGTAAACAATTTTTATTAATTTCGAATATATGCTTTAAGGTCTTGGGAGTAGGGGGTGATACGCAAACCGCTCTTCCAATTCATCCAAAATTGGAATTCATCCAAAAAATCACGTACACAAAACAAATAAGAAGAAACACCTGTGCCCAAATATATGGTTCTATCTTCTTTGGTTTCGAAATTATACTAAATATAAAGTTTGACCTCAATTTGATCAAAAACTTTTAGAATCCGAACTCGACCAGAACCAATTCCCATGTTACTTTCATTACTAGTAACCTAGAATTTCAATTTCATCAAAATAGCGTCATTAGTTTTTGAGTTATGGTGTTTTTAAGATATATGTTTGTAAGCCCTTCAACTTTTCAAATGTTCCAGAACCCGAAACCATGATTTTCGCCCATATGCAGTCCCCGTCATACTTTCAATACTAGGTAACCCTTGTGCATAATTGGAACGTTCTATCTTAATTTTAATCTACTATTTTTATTAATTTCCATGATAAGCCTTTAAACCTTGGAAGGTCTAAGAGAGTTACCTGAACGACCACTCTAATTGATCATAAATTAAGGAAACACGTAGGAAATAGTAAACGTGTAAATGTGTAAACAACACCCTTGTGCCGATTTTGAAGCTTTTACATTTGTTTCAAGCTACTATATTTATTATTTTCGAAAATATGCTTTAAGGTCTTCGAAACTATATAGTCCCCGGCCCACTGCTCCAATTGGTTCGAATTTTCGGGGACACTAAGCGAGTAGGAAAGGACACCCTGATACCAAATTGAGGTTCTAACTTTTTTGTATTCGGAATCATTCTCGTTTGGCCTAAATTCGATGAAAAAGTTTCAGGATGGTCGAATTTCGCCTTCCGTATGTAGGCACAATAACCCAAAAAATAATAGAGTTATATTGATGAAATTTTAACTGTAGGTTAGTAGGACTGAAAGTACGGCGGGGATTGCAAATGGGCGAAATCTGCTAATGGATTCGAATTCTCAATTCTATATAACTCAAAATATAATGGAGCTATCTTGGTGAAATTCTAACTGTAGGTTACTAGGACTGAAAGTACTGCGAGGATTGCAAATTGGTGAAATCGGCCCTTGGGTTCGGATTTTGGACCTTTTAATCGATCTCAGGACTAAAGAACATGTATAACAAATCACGATAACTTAACAACTAATGACGCTATCTTCATCAAATTTGTGCTGTAGGTTACAAGTAATAAAGTATGGCGGGGATTGCGTACGGTGAGGAAATGATATTTTGATGAAATTTATATTCTAGGTTACTAGTAATGAAAGTACCATGGAATTGGTTCTTGTTGGGTTCAGATTCTAGAAGCTTTTGATCGAATTAAAGCCAAACTAGTATAATTTCGAAACCAAAGAAGATAGAACATTATATTTGGAGCACATGGGTTTTTTTTCTTATTTGTTTTGTGTACGTGAAATTTTGGATGAATTGGAAAAGCGGTTTGCGTACCACCCCACTACTCCCAAGACCTTAAAGCATAATATATTCGAAATTAATAAAGATAAAAAAAATCAAATTTGATGCACTATTTCAAATTTCCGTTCTTATACTTTTATATTTTTAATAGGCTAAGAGTTTTACTATTAAACATATTATGTATTATATTTTATAAATTAAAAACTAAATATTTTTTTAATAAACGACAAAATTTTTTTTGTTTTTAATTTTTATTATATAATATCTATATTTAATTGATATTTATTAATATTTTTTTCGAATTACTTTGAATTTAATTATATAGAACATTAGTAAATTTTTTTTTTTTATTTTTTTTTTTTATTTAATTCAATACTTTATTTTACAGTTCATTTTAACAAATAAAAGTAGCAAAATTTATATACTAAAATAATTCATACTTTTAAATAATAATGAGAACAGAAAAAAAAAGTAGATAATTAAATCATTCTATTGCACATAGAGGCAAGTGGCGAATGATTAGTTTTGTCAAACAAAAGTCATTACAAAATTTAAATTATTTAAAAAAATTTAAATTATTCAAAATATTACATAAATTTAAATTATTATATATACAGGGTGTCCGGGACTCAAGTACGCGCACTACACTGAAATTGACTAAAGCTTTCTTATTGCTTCTTAAGTTATATGTGATATTTTGCCTAACGCTTAAATAACCAGACTTCAAAAAGAAGATTTTTAAAGTTTTATACAGATATAAATTTCTAATTGGAAGAATTCTCAATTCTCTAAAAAGATCTTCGGTGTGTGCAAGGCGATGCTTTTTATTGATAAATCTTAATGCATGTTTTTGAGAAATTAATAGTTTATTGATAGTTTATTGATATTGATTTGCAATTCAAAAAAGAAGGTTATATGTCAAAAGAAAGAAAACCACAAAGGAGGAATTATTGCTTCAATTGCGGTTCATCAGATCACGAATGGCATTCTTGTCCGGATAAAACAAAAGGTCCTAAATACTTTGGGTGCAACGAATTTGGACATAAAAGAACAAATTGTACAAAGGAACCACAGAAGAAATCATCGCATGTTATAATAAAAAATGGTATGTACGTTCAGTGTAAAATAAATAATTTCATTTTAGATAGTTTGGTGGATACTGGGAGTGAAATTTGTTTAGTAAAAGAAAATTTTATACCATCTATTAAGCCGAAATAATACAACAAGGATATAAAACTGTCTGTATCGGGCTTAGGGGCAACTGTTTCGACTAGTGTATCGTGCATCGTAAATTTTAAAATTGGCGAAGAAATTTTTGAAAACATAGAGGTCCATACCGTAAATTCAGATTTTATGAAACCAGATATAATAATCGGGATGAACCTGTTAGAATTGGCTGTAGTGAAAATTGAAAAGGGAAAGGTTAATATCTCAAAGAAGATAAATTCTGAACGAAAAATAGAAGGAAATTCACAAAATTTAACAACATGTTTTTTATCAAAAATTTCACTTGATGTCATTGACGATGCAAATTTAGTTGATACATCTCATCTCAGGAAGAAAGATATTAGAAGAAAAGCACTCGCTCTAATTGAAAATTATAAACCCAAGGATCCCGTAGATTATCCAATTCAAATGAAGATTGTTACGACCGATGATACACCCATTTACAGAAGACCGAGACGATTTCCACCAAATGAACAAAAAATAATAGAAAATCAGGTTGAAGAGTGGTTACAAAAGGAAATTATTCGTGAAAGTAGTTCGGAATACTCCAGCCAGGTGGTCTTAGTTAAAAAGAAGGATGGTAGTAATCGATTGTGTATTGATTACAGAAACATAAATAAAAAAATTCATAGAGACCGATACCCCTTGTCAAGCATCGAGGACCAAATATTGATAAACTACAAGGTTCCCAATATTTTACAATTTTGGATTTGGAAAATGGGTTTTTTCATACGATGGTAGAAGAAGAAAGCAGAAAATTTACATCTTTTGTAACAACCAATGGCCAATATGAATTTAATCGGGTTCCTTTTGGCTTATGAAATTCACCTGCTGTCTTTCAAAAATATATAAATTACGTTTTAAGAAATTTAATCAGAGAAAATATTGTGGTTATTTATTTAGATGATATTGTAATCCCGTCAAAAACTATCGAAGAAGCTGTAATCAATTTGGAAAAGGTTTTGAAAGTAGCAGCTGATCATGGGTTAAATATCAAATGGAAAAAGTGTCAAATTTTAAAGGAAGAAATTGAATATTTGGGTTATTTAGTTAAAAGAAATTTTATTTCTCCGTCACCGTCTAAAACGAAAGCCATTATAAATTTTTCCTATTCCAACTAATACAAAACAATTACAAAGCTTTTTGGGTTTGGTCAGCTATTTTAGAAAATTTATAATTAACTTTGCAACCAAAGCTAAACCGCAGTGATCTGTTAAAAAAAGATAACTATTTTAAAATGGAAGAAATACAATTAACTGCTGTAAAGGAAATAAAAAACATTCTTGCTAATAAACCGGTATTAAAAACTTTTGAATATGGTGCTGAAATTAAATATTGTATTATAGCTACGAACTCGAAGAGCTGGCAGTAGTTGAAGTAGTTAAACGATTTAGAGTGTATCTACTTGGTCAACGATTCAAACTGGTGACAGATTGCAAAGCATTTGAGTGTACCTTAAAGAAAAAAGATTTGGGCATAAGGGTTGCCAGATGGGTACTTCTTCTAGAAGAATTCGATTAAACCGTTGAACGCAGGAAATCACATGAAGCATGTTGATGCGCTTAGCCGTAATCCAATAAGTATGTGTGCAATTACAAATGATAACGACTTTTAAACAAAATTAAGAGCGGCCCAAAATAAAGATGATCGTCTCCATGCTATAATTGAGATTTTAAAGAATAATTCTTATGAGGACTATATCATTCACAATAGTATTTTGTGTAAAAATAAAAATAATAAATTACTTTTTGTTGTTCCAGATTCAATGATTGTTAATGTTATTAGGCAAGCTCATGATAAAGGTCATTTTCAAGTCAAAAAAACCAAAGAAATTTTAGAAAAAGAATTTTTTATCCAGAATCTTCAAAAACGAACTGAAATTTATATTCGAGGTTGTGTTAAGTGCATTTTAGCAGGAAGGGAAACTGGAAAAGCTGGGGGTTTCTTACATCCAATTCCTAAGGGCGACCAGCCGTTACACACATTTCACGTCGATCATCTGGGTCCAATGCAGACGACAAAAAAAAAACTATGGATACATTTTCGCAATCATAGATGGTTTTACAAAGTTCTGTTGGTTGTTTCCTACCAAAACTCTTAACACTGAAGAGGTCATACAAAAAATATTGCGGAAACTTTTGGCTACCCCAAAAGACTTATAACTGATCACTACAGGAGCATTCATTTCAAATAATTTCAAACATTATTGTGAAGAGCATGGGGTTCATTTATTTTATACTACAGTGGGCGTACCAAGAGGCAATGGTCAGGTTGAACGTCTCCATTCTACTGTTATAAGCGTGTTGACAAAATTGTCTCTTCAAAATCCTGAAAAATGGTTCCAGTATGTTAAACCGGTGCAACAAATTTTAAACTCAACATTCCAAAGAGCAATTCAAACTACACCTTTTCATCTGCTAGTAGGAATAGAAATGTATACCAAAAACGATATTAAAATAATTGAAGTAATCGAAGACGAATGGAGAAAGCAGTTTAATGACAACAGAGACGAAATGCGTGAGCAAGCAAAAAAGGGCATAATGGAAATTCAAGCTGAAAATACAAAAAATTTTAATAAAAAAAGAAAGAAATCAAAGCAGCATAAAATCGGGGATTTAGTTGCAATTGAAAGAATTCAATTTGGCGCAGGATTGAAAATTCGTCCTAAATTTTTGGATCCCTATTGGATCACAGCAATCAAATCATTCGACCGATATAAAGTCGAAAAAAAGAAAATAATGAAGGTCCGGACATTACAGAAACTAGTGCGGATGAAATCAAATGTTGGACAGAAAATGATGATGATGATAATTTATTCGATATGGAAGAAGAAGAACATCCCATTGAAAATGCAAATTATTTGGAAATTTTATCAGGGACTGATGAATAATCAGGAAAGGCCAAATGTGGGAATTAATTAAATTTCATACCAACTATATTTCATTCGCCTAGTATATTTGCATTCTATTTGCTATTTATTTGTTTTGTTTTTTAATGCATTTTTGGATAATTTAATAGTAAGTAAAATAGTAAATAGATTCCGTTATTTATTTTTCATATGATATAAATTTGTTTTTAAAGAGCAGTCTTGTTCGAAGTAGAGCCGAAGTAAGAAGAAGATTGAAACGTGGACTGGGACATTTTATTCGAAATTGATTATTAATTCAATATTGTTTTAGATTAAAAGTTATATTAAATTAAACTGTTGAACATTTTCATAAATGATTACTAAATATTAAATTAAACTTTTTGAACATTTTTATAAATTATTAAATTAAACTTTTTAATATTGTTTTGGTGAATTATAAAATAATCTCTTTTATATTGATTTGTGATTTTTTGAAACTTTTGGATCATTATTAAAGAATTAAATATTGTTAAACAAATTTGGAATTAAGTGTTAATAATTTCAATTCTCTAACTTTTAGTTAATGATTTCATATATATATAATAAAACATTTATTTTAATTTTTTGTATAAAATCTGTGGTTTTTATTATTTCGATACCATATACATACATAATACCTTTTTTGAGCAGTATAGGCCGAGGTTGTATAATTGCCTAAGGACATTATTAAAATATTTTTTAAGGTAAGAGATATGTTCGTCCCATGACATCTTGGAATCAATATATATCCCCAGATATTTGAAAAAATTTTGCCGCTCAACCTTAAAACAGTCGGAGTGACAGTCACAATATTAGTTTACCAAACTATTAGGCCAAAGCGGAAATTTAATACAGAAAGGAGAGTGATAAAAAATATTGAAATCAGAGAGAGAATTAATATTATCGTTAAAAAGCATAAATTTGGTTTTCTAACTCATAGTTAGCTGGTGCTTACTGAACCAGCTTCTAAGTAAGTGAAGATCGTAATTCATATTTATGGAAATTTCCTGATTATTAACACCAATGTACGAAAAAGCTATGTCATCAGCAAACGCTGTCAGATTTCCTTTAAATGGCTGACTAAAAATAGAATTAATAAACACTAAGAACAGAATTGGTCCGAGTACAGAGCCTTGTGGAACGCTGCACACTGTTTCTTGAGAATGACTAAATGTACTATTTAATTTTACCCTTTGCTGTCTATTAGATAAATAAGATTCCAACCACTTGTAAGTGCAACCTCGGAAACCTGCTTTGAATAGTTTTGATAATAATAATTTATGACTTACCTAGTCAAAAGCTTTAATAATATCAATAAATAAAGCAGAACACGAATTATTATTATTTAGACCATAGTAAATCTCCGAGCAAAATTTAAGAAGTGTGCTTTCAGTGGATCTTCCTTCTAAAAAACCAAACTGACTATCACTAAAAAAATTATTTTTATTTAAGAAATTCACAAACCTCCTTTTCATTGCTTTCTCGAATATTTTAGAAAAAGTAGATAAGAGAGATATCGGACGGTAGTTATTAATATCCAGAGTACTACCCTTCTTAACGAGTGGAATTACTTCAGCGGTCTTTAATTTAAAAAAATTTACCGGAAAGTACACTTTTATTAAAAATATCCGCAAGAACATCAACAATTTGTAGAGCAATTTTTTTAATTATAAAAAAGGAAATACCATCTGTTTAGACTATTAATAATTTTAAGGAGTTCAAAAGAAGAAATCGATTCAAAGAAAAAGATGTTGGGATTAAAAACATCATCTGTAATGTTATTATATACGTTATTAGAATTGAAGTTGTTATATATTAATTTTTTAAGTATATTAATAAAAAACTCGTTAAAATGGTTCGCTAATGTTTCGTCATCCGAAATAGATTTATCATTAATTTTTAAGACAAGATTGTTGTGTTCTGCCGACCTATTTAATAATTTATTTATCAAATTCCACTCTTTCTTAGCATTACCTTTAGCGTGCTCAAAATTCCTAATAAAATACTGTTCCTCAATTTTAACTTCAATTTTAATTTCATTACAAGTTTTTTTGTAATAATTATTACGCGAATTGTTAGGATACTTTAAAATAAGTTTCTGGAAATTTTTTCTTCTTTTTATTTTATTTAGAAGCTCGTCATTCATCCACGGTTTCAATTTTTTAAATTTATTGTAATTTTTAGAGGACGTAATTTTAAATTTTTCAATATAGACAGTTAGAGTATTAATAAACACATCATAGGCAGAAGACGGATCATTATCCGAAAAACATTTTCCCAACATTCAAATATTAATGCATTATTTAACTAAGAAAAATCAATCCTCTGAGAATATATATTTAAAATCTGATTATCTTTATAACAAGTATTTTTAAAAAGAATATTAATCATAGCATGATCAGTAATTCTGAAGTCAGAAACAGATGTATGTAAGGAATGAAACAAATCCTTCTGGTGTCTATAAAAAACGTGGTCAATACAAGAGGAACTATTATGCGAAGTACTAGTGAAGTAAAACCATTAGCAAAAAGAATAAGTAAATATTCATCAATATCACTAGAACTACCCGAAATATCAATATTCACATCACCAAGAATTATACAATTTTTTAGGTTGACCCGATTTAAAAAATTTGAAAATTCCAATATAAAATTCCTAATACTATAATTTTGAAGTCCATATATACATAAGAAGCAATAAGAAACGTCATCAATTACACAATTTAATTTTAAATTGCATAGAGCATGGAAGTTAAAATTTGGTAGACTATAATTAATAATTTCATGATCGTATATCCATATTTCACTTAAGAATATTACATAAGCAAATTTGTTCAAAGAGAACAAACAAGCTATACATGCGTTGAAATTTTTTCTTATACTTCTTATGTTTTGGTGTACTACAAAGAAATTATTATTATTATGATTGAGCATATTTTTTTATTTTTACTGTTAGACACAATTTCAATGTACATAGAATGACGATTTTGGTAAAGTACAAGTGGATTTGTTTTGGAATAATTGATAAGAATATTGTGTAATTTGCAAGTAATAATATTAAATAATAAATTTTAAATGTGATATAAATTTTAAATGTGAATAAATAAATGTTATATTTAATAATTATGAAGATATTTAAACAGTTTTTTAATTTTGTAATTAATTGCATTTATTTTTTATTTATTTTTTAGGTTATAAAAATTTAAAATATGTTTACATATTATTTCAAGTAAAGTTTTACATAAAGAAAAGCAAAGTATTGAGCATAAAATTTTTGAGTGTAATTTGTTATTTAAAAGATATTGATATTGATTGATATAATTTTTAAAAAAATGTTTATAAAAATATTCGAGTGGCAAAAAGTATAGAAAAGTAAATAAAGTTTTTAGGTTATAATTACAAATAAATTTACATACTATTTTAAATAATTTAATATAATAATTTTTGTTAATTAAGTTTAAATAAATATAATAATTAAGTGAAAACTTTATGAAGATTAGAAATGTCATTATAAGAAGAAATTTTATAAACCTTACTTCCTTCCTTTTCACGTAGAAAAATTCTGCTGTCTCTAATCCAAAGAAATCGTAAGTTTCTGGCTGCTTTAATTTCCTTCGCCTCTTTATACAGGTTAGCTTAAAACGGTGTAAGTTGATGTTGAAACAAAATTTGTTTATTTTCTTTGCCAATATTCAATTCGGAAGTAAATATATGTTTAAATTTCCTTTTAGCACCCATAAATTCTTCTTTTGATTCATTTGTTTTTAATTCCAAAAAATATAGTCCGTTGGTTGCCTTTGTATTTTTGTTCCATAGTGGCTTTACATTAGATATATCTGCAACTGTTATTTTGGATTTAATTTTTTCCCCTATTTTTAGGATTATTTCTTTTGCATTATCCAGATTATTAGGAAGACCTACTACAACAATATTATTTTTGATATTATCTTGGCATATTTCATTATGTAACCCTTCCATTTTATTTATTTTATATTCTAGTTGACAATTTTTCTCTTGGACACTAGCCAATTGTTTTTTTAATTGCATATTATCTCTTTTTATTTCGTTATTTTGCTTTACAAAATCATCCAGTTGATCTAAATTAAACTTCTGCGATTTGCGAATGTCAAGTACTACATTTGCAAGTTTTTTAAGAAATGCAGCTAAAGTTTTATCCAAAATAGAATTTTGAAAATCAAAGGCAGATAATTCATCAACAGAATCAATGGTTTTTGAGTTATTATATTGCTCGCTAATTTTGCCAGAATCAGAACTGATTTCATTTCCAATTACATCAACTTCATCAACTATTGTAACATTTGCTTGAGAAGGACATAATTTACACGTCCAACTTACTCTTTTGAAAATAACGTCCTTGTAAGTTGTCTCGCTGATCGCTCCACATTTCAGGTGATGAGGTGCCTGACATGGTCCATTACAAATTAATTTCAACAAGTTCCTTATTGTAAAATTTTTTTTGCAAATAATACATTGATTTTTGCTCATATTGCTTCTTTCGTGTTTACGATGGCGCGAAAGTGCAGTTTTTTAGTTTTTTTTAAAAACAAAAAAAACAAATTTTTTAATTATTATTTAATTTTTTTTTTTTTTTATTATTAATTAAATTAAAACGATTTTTAAGAGCGGTAAAAAAAAAAAAGTTTGACAATTGAATGCTTGCTAAGTAAATTAAGAGAAAAAATTTAAAAATTATTGAAAATTGAAAAAATTAGCCAAGGATACTAAATCATTTAACAGTAAATGCACTACAGCTAAAAATCCTGAAAAGAAGTAATTGCTGCATGTGTGTAAAATTTTATAGAATTTGATAAAAGTTTTAAATATGGAATTTTGTAATTGCATTTTTCGAATCCATTTATCTCAACTTTATTTGGTGTTTAATATTTTTAAATAGATAAATTAGTAAGAATTGCTAATATTTTTGAATTGATAAAATAATTAAGAAATGTTTTTAGTATTATAAAGTAAATGTGGTTAGCCATGCCTTACGATCAAACTAATAAAAGCTTTTATGATTTTAAAATGACCTCTGGACTTCCCATTAAATTTGAACCAAATAGGTGTATGGTATTCCTAAGTCGGTTGTACCGACTGACTGTTTCTTTACTTGCTTTTATTGTTAAGAGCGGGTGATTAAATGATAATTTACTTTTTTTTTTTTTTTTTTTTTTTTTTTTTCTTCCTTTACGTTTATTTCAAAACACGAATAATAATTAGAGAATTACAATTACAAGTAAAAATAAAATTACAGATACAACTATAAACTCTACAAAACACGTATTTTCAATAAATGCCACTCCTGTCGGAGCATAGGGCGGAAACAAACTCCTTCCATCTATCTCGATCTTGCGCTACTCGCCTGACTTCTGCCCAACTCTGCTGCCGGGACTCTGCTAAGACCGTTCTGACCCAGGTGTTGCGTGGTCTTCCGCATCTTCGTTTTCCCTGAGGATTCCATTGAAATGCCTGCTTGCCAATATCATCGTCCGGCTTCCGCAGGGTGTGGTCTATCCACCGCCATTTTCTACATAAAATTTCTGTTGCTATTGGTTTGCTGGCAGTAAGTTTTAGAAGATCCTGGTTTGAAATTGTATTAGGCCAAAATATCCTGCATATTCTCCTCAGACACCTATTAACAAAAGTCTGTAGTTTTCTGGATATGTTATCTGTGACTTTCCAGGTTTCGCAAGCGTATAGTAGAACTGGTTTAACGCTCGAGTTGAAAATTTTTAGTTTGGTTTTTCTACTAATGTTTCTACAGCGCCAAACGTTACTAAGTTTATGATAAGCATGCCTGGTCTTATTTATCCGGGACGATATGTCCTCCTCCGCGCCACCGCTTTTTGTTATCATGCTTCCCAAGTAGCAAAATTCATCAACCTCGTCGATTACTATAGATTTGTTGTTAATATCAATTGTTAGTGGTGTCTGAATACTTGTTTCTAGTCGCATTAGCTTCGTTTTGCTAAAGTTTATTTTTAACCCAACATTTTTAGCATTAATAATAAGTTTTTCTAATTTTGAGCTAATAGATGGTAAACTGTGCGACATGAGGCAAATATCATCAGCGTAATCACGTTCCCCTAGTTTTTCGAATGGGCGCCACTGTATTCCATCAGATGTTTCAGCGTCGGTTTTTCTGATTACACTGTCTAAAACTATTAGAAACAGTATTGGGGAGAGTACGCAACCTTGACGAACTCTGTTATTTATTGCAAATTCAGCGCTTGTTTTCCCTTTAACTGTACAAGCGGTATCCCTATAAAGTTCTTTTATTAGTTCTGTTAACTTATCAGGGATTCCCAGAACTCTTAGCGCTTCCCAAATGGCATTTCTTGAAACGGTGTATAATGCACGTTCAAAATTGACGAAGAGAAGGAACAATGGAGATTGCCATTCAGCCGACTGTTCGATGATGATTCGTAGCGTATTTATGTGATCAACACAAGATCTCTTAGGTCTGAATCCCGCTTGCTCGCGACGCAGTAAGTTGTTGACGGTTGGAGAAATACGGTCTAAAATGATGAATGCCAGTAATTTCTCGACAGAATTTAAAAGTGTAATTCCTCGCCAGTTACTGCAGTTGCTAAGGTCGCCTTTTTTTGGAATTGGTACAATGATCCCTTCTTTCCAGCTTCTTGGGATTCTTCCAGTTGTCCATGTTTCCCGGATAATTGGAACCAGGGATGTGGTTAGTACCTCGGGACCGCTTTTCAACAGCTCTGCTGGTAAATTATCAGGGCCCGGAGATTTGTTGATCTTTAATTTTGCAATGGCATTTGCTATTTCCTCTCTGCTTGGTGGTGCTGTAGAGATATTACGTCTGGGATTGCGTCGTCTTGTGATTTCAACTGGCAAACTGCTTTCCCCCCTCAGTTCAGTAGAGTCTTCGAAAAATTCCTTCCAACGGTTCAGTTGTTTTTCCTCTGTTGTGAGAATATTTCCGTTGCAATCTTTAAGTGGAGGTTCTTCGCCGCGTAGGTTGTTGCGGTATGCAGCTTTTTCTGCCTCCGAGCCGATGGCATTCACAAAACGCTCCCGATCTTTTCTCGCTGAAGATTTTATTTGACGTTCGATATTATTATATTCCCCTTTTAGTTGTTGTTTCTCCGCTGGCAATCGAGCTTGACCAAGCTGTGGTTTAAGCTTGCGAAGTTTTTCTATTAGCTTCCACGTATCCTCTTCTATCCAAGGCTTTTTCTGGTGTTCTTGAGTGCCAAGGGTTCTTTGGGCAGCTGTTTTACAAGCACTTTCAATATTGTTCCAGGTGATCGGTTCATCTATGTTGTGCAGTATATGATAATTTACTACCCAAATATAAATTGGAAAAAGGATATTACATTTAAATGGATTATTTTAAATTTTTCAGTTGGCTTTTCCCTACTAAAATTAACTTTATTCTTTTCTTACTTTATTATTTCATTTTAATATTTTGACTTTAATATTTTATGTACCTACCTATTATAAAATTTCTTTGCACATTATATATTTTTCTAATTTGTTCTTCTTAGTTATTCTTTCAATATGTATTTTTTTCAAAAGTATGAAGATTTTAAATATCAATCAACAAATTTTAATTAACGCTTAATTAATAACTTCATTAAATTCGTTTTAAATTTTATACGGTGTATCCAAGAACTTAGCACATTATCTCTTTGTAAAATTAAAATAAGTATAGAAACAGTCAGTCGGTACAACCGACTTAGAAATACAAAAAAAAATTGGTTCAAATTTAAGGACGTATCCATAAGTCGATTTAACACCATAAAAGTTGTTAATAATTTGATGGTAAGACATAGCTAACCAAATTACCTTTATAATGCTAAAAATATTTTCTAATTACACTATCTATTAAAAAATATTACAAATTCTTACTAATTTATCTATTTAAAAATATTAAAAAACAAAAAAACTTGAAATAAATGAAAATATATTTATACCAATTCAATTACAAAATGAAAAAATTTGAATTATTAAATTTTGTAATAAAAAGCTAATATATTTGATATTTAAAATTTTTCAAAATTGCAATTATTTTAAATGGCTAACTTATGTACCTGTTAGAAAAGCTTATAAACGCAAAATATGCAATAAATGTATTTCTAAAATACAATTACAAATTTAGACCTTTGCATATAATTCATTTAAATATAAAAATAAATTTTACATAAATGCAGCAAGTACCTTTGAACATAGCTGAACCACTTCAATTAAGTCAAAATTTCAGGGACATATAGGAAATAGGAAACATATTCTTTGGCTTCGAAATTAAATTCGACCAGAACCAATTCCCATGGTACTTTCATTACTAGTAACCTAGAGTTTAAATTTCATCAAAATAGCGGCATTATTTTTTGAGTTATGGTGTTTTAAGATATATGTTTGTTAGCCCTTGAGCTTTTCAGGGGTTTCAGAACCCGAAACCATGGTACGATTTTGCCCATATGCAGTCTCCGTCATACTTTCAATACTAGTTAACTCTTGTACACAATTGGAACGTGTTATCTTAATTTTAAGTTACTAGTTTTATTAATTTCGATGATAAGCTTTTACACATTGGTGGGTCTAAGAGAGGTACTGAACCACCACTCCAATTGATCCAAAATTAGAGGAATACACAGGAAATAGTAAAGAACACCGATGTGCCAAATTTGAAGCTTCTACTTTTGTTTCAAGTTACTATCTTTATTAATTTCGAAAATATGCTTTAAGGTCCTCTGAATTGAGTGGCTGGTCCCCACCCACTACTCCAATTGGGCTCAAATTTCAAGGAGGCTAAGGAGATCGAAAGCGACACTCTGATAACAAATTTGGAGGTTCTATCTTCATTGGTTACGGAATAATGCTAGTTTGTCGTGCGGACGGGCGGACGGACATACATAGCTAAATCGATTTATTTTTCGATTCTGAAACGATCCATACGCTTGAGTCTACATCTACCCCCCTCCTTCTCTGCGTCAAAACGTAATGGCAAATTTATTATACCCTTTGACTATATAGTCATACGTATGTAATGTAAAAAATGTAATTTGATAACTAAAATATTATATTTGTATCATGCAATTCAAAGGCTAATTTTGATTAGAACAATTTCCTAGGCAAAAGTTAGAGCATATGCAGAAGATACAAAAATACTATTCGTGTGACAAAGAAAAATCGATAAATTACTGGGAGAGTCGTCCATAATACCTGGAGAGTCATCCATAATACGTAGACATGTATTGAGAGAGTAACCATAATCCTTGGCAAAAAGATGTTCTCTAAAGTCTTTTTACTATAATGTTGTTACTACATACAAAAAAAGTGTATTCTACACAAAAATTTTTTATTTATTTATTTGAACCAAAACAAGGTTTTTACAAAAAAATTCTTAAAACTAAAACTTATAATTAACATGAAATTTGATTACATTGCCAAAAAAATTTTAAATACATTAAGAATCAAAAGTATAATTATTTGTTTATTTGTAGAAAATGCATACAAAGCAAAAACACAGTTGAAATTAAATTTATGAATACTAACTGTATTAACTAACTGTATAAAATAACTAAATTAAAAAAAATAATATGAACTTGAAGTGTAATATGATATAATGAAGGTTAAAATTATTGTCTTAGGTCATGAATGAATTTTAAGTTTAATTTATGTTTAAAAGTGTATCGAGAAATTTGTGTAGAATAAAGATGACTGTGTTTATTGAATGTAATGCAACATCTATTTATTGGTTCATTTTTTCCATATTCAGTTCTATGAGTATTTTCAACTAAGTATTTAGTGCTTCTCGTATTTCTCGCACCATTGTTTATTTTAAAGCTATCCAATAAATACCGAACGTCAATGTTTTTTCTTAAGACGACAAAAGTAAAGCAGGAAGAAAGAATTTGCCTGCGTGAGGATAACGTTAACATATTCAATGAATTAAGTCTTTCGAGATAGCTAGGCAGAATTGAATAATCTCTAGGATTATATTGATTTCTTAAAGCGAAAAGAAGAAATTGCTTTTGTACGGATTCTATTCTATCAGAATGTATTTGAAATGCAGGATCCCACACAATATTACCATATTCAAGAATAGAACGTACTAAAGAACAATAAAGAGCTTTAGTTACAGCAATGCTGCTAAATTCTTTAGCTCTTCTTTTTATAAAGCCGAGCATTTTGTTTGCCTTGGAAATCATATACTCATAATGGAGATGGAAGTTCAGTTTATCATCCAACAGAATCCCTAAATCGGTAATGCTTCTAACCCTTTCAAGGGTTACATTATTTATATTATAACCGAATGAAATGGTAGATCTCTTACGTGTAAAACTTATAACCTTGCATTTTTCAATGTTTAGTTCTAGTTTATTAGAGAAGCACCATTCTTGTAGAGAATTAAGATTTGTCTGAAGTAATGCAACATCAGAGCTATTTTTAATTACATGATAAATCTTGAGATCGTCAGCAAATGCAACATGTGACACACCGAAAAGTTTACTAGAAAGATCGGAAATGAATATATTAAACAAGAGTGGTCCTAAGTGGCTACCTTGTGGTACTCCTGATGTAACATTAATTGGGTCCGACAAAAATCCTTGAAATTTGATATTTTGCGATCTATTTGAAATATAGGAGAATATCCAGTAAAGAAAAGAGCCAGAAATACCTAAAGTTGCAAGTTTGTTTAGTAGAATTTTGTGATCAACACGATCGAATGCTTTGCTAAAGTCCGTGTAAATAGCATCAACTTGGTGCCCATTTTCCATTTCATTAAGGATTTCAGAAGTATAAACCAAAAGGTTTGTTGTTGTGGAACGACCTTTTCTGAATCCATGTTGTTGTTCGTTTAGTTTTGTATTAATGATGGGCGTAATTTTGTTAACAACCATTTTTTCGAACAACTTTGGAATAGTTGATAAAATAGCAATGCCACGGTAATTTTCGACGAATGATTTATCTCCCTTTTTATGAATAGGGGTAAGATAAGAAGATTTCCAAACAAGAGGGAAAATACCTGAAGAAAGAGATTTATTAAAAATATAATGAAGTGGATAAGTTAGATAATTAACACAGTTGTATAAAAAAGTCGGTGGGATTAGGTCAGGTCCTATACCTTTTTTAGTATCAAGTTTAGTGATTGCTTCAAATATTTCAATTTCGGTAAGATATAAGTCCGTAAAAATAGGATTTGAATTATTAATTAAGTTAGAGAAATCGGAATTAATTGGAGACTCGTGTGGATGATAAACTTTTTGAAAAGACTTAGCAAAAAAATTGCAGATCGTTTTAGGACAATTAGAAAACGTATTGTCTTTTGACATTACGCTTGGATAACCATAACTTTTACGTTTTGTGTTAACGAAGTCAAAAAACTTTTTAGGATCTGTAATTAATTTGTCGCCTACGTTAGTGAGATATCTATCATAAGCCAAATTAGATTTTTGTTTAAATTCAAAAGCAAGATCCTTGTACTTGTTTAATAAGTCATTATTAGGTTCTTTTGAATTTTTAATTATTTTGTATAGTTTATTGCGTTGGTTACGCAATGTCCTAAGTTCACTGTTCAGCCAAGGTTCGGTTGTCTTGTCCTTTTTGCGAATTTTAGGAACAAAAGAGTTAATTATCTCAAATAACTTTGCATAGAATTGAGAGATAATCAAATCAATATCCTGTTCGATTAACAGGTCGTCCCAACTGATGACTGATAAAGCATTATTAATGCTTTGATAATCAGCATTAAGAAAGTCATATACAAAAGTATTATTGTAAGATTTGGTAAAAAGAGGTATAGCAGTGGAAAATTCGAAGATGATTGCGTTATGATGCGGAGTGTTTGTAAAAAGGTTTTCTGAATCATCAGCGAGCTTTACCACCACTTTATCATATGCATTCGTGAATGCAAGATCTAACCACTTGTAATAATTATTAGGAAAGCTGATAATTTGTTGTAAATCATTACCATAAAATACATTAATTAGATCGAAATCTATTTCGTCCTGAAAGTTGATTGGTAGTAACAAATTATCAGATTCGTCAACTATAAAAGATAAAGAAGGACGGTTAAAGTCCCCTAAAATTATAATTGAATCATCCTCATTCATATTTGATATAACCTGCTGGTATATCTCGAAAAATTCCGAATAAGAGGAATTGTCAGAATTAGGAGGAAAGTAAACAATACCCAGGTATAAAAAATTATTACCTAAGTTAACTTTAATAAATTGGTGATCAAAAGAGTGGTAAGTCCTAGTGATTAATGCCACACTAGATAAGGTATTGTTTACTGCAAGTAGTACACCACCACGGGAACAATTTGTAGCAAGATAATCCCGATCTTTTCTATAAATCGACCAAGTACTGTCCAAAATTTCTTCATTAACAAAGGAATCGTTTAACCATGTTTCAGTGATAGCAATAATATTAAATTCACATGACTTAGCATCAATATATAATTTCTTAAGCTTTCCCCTCATACCACTGCAATTGTGGTAGAATAATTTCAGTTTATTAGAGGAACTAACGCTATTTTTGATACTATGGTTAGACAGTGTGACTAAATTGGAATTAGTGTAAGAATCGATATTAGGATTTTGTTCGAGACTTGCATAATTATTTCGTGTTTGGACGAAAAAACTTGTTATAGTTCTCGCGAGATTGGTACAAATGATTATAGTAGTTACTGTCACAATGACTACGAAAAGCCTTAAGGTCCGCTTCGACATCTTTAGCAGTGAAGCCTATATTTTCATGAAATCTGAGATAGAGGCTATACAAATCTTTATAATTAGATGGCAGTCCTTCATTGTGAATAAGTACTGATAAGTGAGTCCTCGTTTTGCCTTCTAAGACGCGATTATTGGAATCATTATGTAGATAAGCAAGAAAGAGTCTCACATTATAAAGAATTCTCTCATCTCTGAATCTAGAGAGTGCATAGATATGAGCGGATCTTGTGAAAGCAAGAGCTTATTATTGTTATTGTTATTAATAATATGTTGATTGCTGTTATTATTATTAATACTAGTATTATTATTATTACTAGTATTATTATTGTTGTTGTTGTTTTTGTTGTTGATGTTGTTGTTGTTGTTGTTGTTATTATTATTATTATTATCATTATTATTATTATTATTTTATTATTATTATTATTATTATTATTATTATTATTATTATTATTATTAGTATTATTATTATTATTGTTATTATTATTATTATTATTATTAATGTTATTACTATTAATTTTATCAATTGGATTACTACATGACGGTACCAACGTGTCTCCCTGAACAAAATTTGGATAATTATTGCTTTTATTTAATTCAGCTTCATTGTTATTATTTAAACCCAGTTTCAACGTTACACCTTGAACAAAATTTCCATCTTTTTTTCTTACCGAGGATTGTTTATCAGTGTTAATTGTTTGAGTGCTGAAATGAACTTTTTTTGGTTTAACAGTGTTAAAAGGGATAGCAAAAGGATTGAGAATAGTTTTATTTGAGCTTGTGTTCTAATACATATTTTTATACCCTACACCTATAGAATAGGTAAAGGGGTATATTAACTTTGGTATGGTGTTTGTAACCACCTAAAGGAAGCGAGCTAGATATGGAAAAGTATATATATTTGTGATCAGCGTGACCGCCTGAGTCGATATAGCCATGTCCGTTCGTCCGTCCGTCCGTAGGCACGATAACTCAAAAAATAATGGAGCTATCTTGATGAAATTGTAACTGTAGGTTACTAGGATTGAAAGTACGGCGGGGATTGCATATGGGCGAAATCGGCCCATGGGTTCGGATTTTGGACCTTTTAATCGATCTTAGCCCTTCGAACATATATAAAAAATCACGATAACTCAACAACTAATGACGCTATCTTCATCAAATTTGTGCTGTAGGTTTATTTATTTTATTTATTTATTTATTTATTTATTTATTTATTTCAATTTACAATGCCTTAAGAGAGAATAATAACCCTCATGATAGGCTATATAGATTATTATACATTTCATTTTATCAAACATTATTTATTAGAAAGTAATAAGATGTATTAATCAATTTGCAAGACAAGTGGAACAAAATAATCATAATAATTTTATCATTAAAAATTAAATATAAAAAAAATCAAAAATTAAAAATTAAAAAAAAAAGGTTACTTGTAATGAAACTACTTCGTGACCTCCTGAGTCGATATAGCCATGTCCGTCTGTCCGTCCGTTCGTCCGTAGGAAGGATAACTCAAAAAAAATGGAGCTATCTTGATGAAATTTTAACTAGAGGTTACTAGGACTGAAAGCACGGCGGGGATTGCATATGGGCGAAATCGGCCCATGGGTTCGGATTCTGGACCTTTTAATCGATCGAAGGGCTAACGAACATATACAAAAAATCACGATAACTCAACAACTAATGACGCTATCTTCATCAAATTTGTGCTGTAGGTTACTAGTAATGAAACTACTTCGAGGATTGCGTAAGTTCGGGATTGGACCATGGGTTCGAAACCTAGAACATTTTGATCGAATTTAGGCTAAACGAGCATAATTCCGAAACCAATGAAGATAGAACCTCCAAATTTGGTATAAGGGTGTCCCTTCCTATTTCCTTAGCGTCTTTGAAATTTGGGTCCCATTGGAGTAGTGGGTCGGGGTCCAGCCACACATTTTCGAAGACCTTAAAGCATATCTTTAAAATTAATAAAGATAGCAACTTGAAAAAATTCAAAAGCTTCAAATTTGGCCCAAGGGTGTTCTTTACTATCTCTTGCGTGTCCCCTAGTTTGGGATAAGTTGGAGTTCAGTACCCCTCTTAGACTTCCCAAGTTTTAAGAGCTTATAATCGAAATTACTAAAAATAGTAACTTAAAATTAAGATAGAACGTTCAAATTGTGTACAAGGGTTAACTAGTACTTAAAGTACAGCGCGGACTGCATAAGAGCGAAATCAGCCCAAGGGTTCGGATTCTGGACCTTTTAATCGGTTTCAGGACTAACGAACATATGTAAAAAATCACGATAACTAAACAACTAATGATGTTATCTTCATGAAATTTGTGCTGTAGGTTATTGGTAACGAAACTACGACGGCGATTGCGTAAGGTGAGGATTGGACAATGGGTTCGGAACTGAGAACTTTTTGATCGAATTTAGGCCGAACTAGCATAATTCCGAAACCAATGAAGATAGAACCTCCAAATTTGATATCAGAGTGTCGCTTTCGATTTCCTTAGTCTCCTTGAAATTTTAGCCCAATTAGAGTAGTGGATGGGGACCAGCCACTCAGTTCCGAGGACCTTAAAGCATATTTTCGAAATTAATAAAGATAGTAACTTGAAACAAATGTTCAAGCTTCAAATTTGGCACGTGGGTGTTCTTTACTATTTCCTGCGTGTCCCTCTAATTTTGAATCAATTGGAGTGGTGGTTCAGTAACTCTCTTAGACCCCCCAATGTGTAAAAGCTTATCATCGAAATTAATCAAACTAGTAACTTAAAATTAAGATAACACGTTCCAATTGTGTACAAGAGTTAACTAGTATTGAAAGTATGACGGAGACATATGAGCGAAATCGTACGATGGTTTCGGGTTCTTGAACCCTTGAAAAGATCAAGAGCTAACAAACATATAAAAACACCATAACTCAAAAAATAATTCCGCTATTTTGATGAAATTTAAACTCTAGGTTACTAGTAATGAAAGTACAATGGGAATTGGTTGTGGTCGAGTTTAATTTCGAAGCCAAAGAATATTTTACCTATTTCCTATGTGTCCCCGAAATTTAGACTTAATTGTAGTGGTTTAGCTATGTTCAAAGGTACTTGGTGCATTTATGTAAAATTTATTTTTATATTTAAATGAATTATATGAAAAGGTTTAAATTTGTAATTGTATTTTAGAAATACATTTATTGCATATTTTGCGTTTATAAGCTTTTCTATTAGGTATATAAACAACCATTTAAAATAATTGCAATTTTGAAATTTTGGATTGTTAAATATAATTTGCTTTGATTATCTTCTTATCACAAAATTTATTAATTAGAATTTTTTCATTTTGTAATTGAATTGGAATAAATATATTTTCATTTATTTCAAGTTTTTTTGTTTTTTAATATTTTTAAATAAATAAATTACTAAGAATTTGTAATATTTTTTAAGAGATAGTGTAATTAGAAAATGTTTTTAGTATTATAAAGTTAATTTGGTTATTTATGCTTTACAATCAAATTAATAACAGCTTTAATGGCGTTAAAATGACTTACGGATATGACATTAAATTTGAACCAAATAGGTGTAGGGTATTTCTAAGTCGGTTGCACCGACTGATTGTTTCTTTACTTGTTTTTATTAACACTTTTATATGTTTAAACGGCTAAGAATTTTACTATAAAACATATTTTGTATAATATTTTATAAATTAAAAACTAAATATTTTTTTAATAAACGATTAAATTCCTTTTTTTTTTAATTTTTATTATATCATATATTTTATTGAATTATTACCATAGGTGATAAATAATTAAGACATTGTGTAAAACTTAAGCTATATTCTAAGGTACTTGCTGCATTTATGTAAAATTTATTGTTATATTTAAATGAATTATATGAAAAGTTCTAAATTTGTAATTATATTTTAGAAATACGTTTATTGCATATTTTGCGTTTATAAGCTTTTCTAATAGGTATATAAACTAACAATTTAAAATAATTGCAATTTTGAAATATTTGAATTATTAAATATATTATGCTTTGATTAGCTTTTTATCACAAAATTTAATAATTCAAATTTTTTCACTTTTGTAATTGAATTGAAATAAATATATTTTCATTTAATTCAAGTTTTTTTGTTTTCTAATATTTTAAAATAGATAAATTAGTAAGAATTTGTAATATTTTTGAATAGATAAAGTAATTAGAAAATATTTTTAGTATTATAAAGTTAATTTGGTTAGCTATATCTTACAATCAAACTAATAACAGCTATTATGGTTTTAAAATGACTCATGGACTTCCCATTAAATTTAAACCAAATAGGTGTAGGGTATTTCTAAGTCGGTTGCACCGACTGACTATTTCTTTACTTGTTTTTATTATATTTGTGCAGTTTTTGTCACTTCTAATTGAGCTTATCTTCTTCTGTTGAATTGAGTTTGCTTGTTGCTCCTTTACATGTTGTTGGCATGCCCTGGATTTCTTCGGCCGGGCCCAATGTAGTTTCCCTGATTATTTTTGTAGTTGCTGTTATTGTTTTGTTGTGTCCTGGTACTATTATTATCAAAGTTGTAATTGAGGTGGTTTCTATTATTATAGTTATTACTTAAATTGTATATTATAGTTGTTTCTATTTATATTATTATTATTAAAGTTGTTATTGTAGTTGTTATTATAATAATTTCTTCTAAAGTTTTTCTGCCAGGTAAATTGGCTTCTAAAATTATTTATAAAATTACAACTTTTTGGTTTTGCTGGTAAAATTATTGTTCTATGCATCTCATTCAATTCATTTTTGAATGTGTTAAGACCTAATTGGTCATTTAGTTTTATTAAAAATTTCAGTGGTTCTCATCTGGTGCAGCTATTTGTAACTCATTTAATTGAGCAATGAACACTTCTATCTTTGATGCAAATGAATTAACATCCTGATTGCCTTGTACCAATCTTGTTAATTCATTTTGAATTTTTGCTGGATTCTTCTTTGATTTGAAATTTGTATTTAATATTTTCTTCAATTTCTCAATAGTGTTCATTTCTACCTCAGTTATCAGTCGGTTCTTTACTCTATCAAACAATTTGGTAGCTAGTATAAATTTTAATAATTTTGCTTTTTCAGTATCACCTTTTAATGTATCTGCATAAAATTATAGCTGTTGTTATTTCAAAATTTTCCATGTTTTCTATTTTTATTTCAATCTTTGGCTTCATTTTTTGCAATTTCAAATTTAGTTGAAAATCACCTATACTATTTTTCTCATAAAATTCCCAAAGTTCTTTTATATCTCGTTATTTATCATCTATGAATATTTGTGAATACGTTTTATTTGGACTTTATTTTTGGGTTTTTAATAAGTCTATTAGTCTATTTACCTTACTGTCCATTCAATGTAAAAACCAAATTTTCTTTTCATATTTTACATTAAATTTTAATAAAAAAATTTTTTACTTAAATGATTTTAAATTTTCAAAAAAATTATTTTAATTATTTTCAAAATATTTTTACTTATTATAAATTTTACTTGTCAATTATTTTAATTTGACATTTTTATTTTAAAGAATTTACTTATATAATATTTCAGAAAAATTTTTATATTTTAAGTTATTATACTCTACACCTATAGAATAGGTAAAGGGGTATATTAACTTTGGTATGGTGTTTGTAACCACCTAAAGGAAGCGAGCTAGATATGGAAAAGAATATATATTTGTGATCAGCGTGACCTCCTGAGTCGATATAGCCATGTCCGTCCGTACGTAGGCACGATAACCCAAAAAATAATGAAGTTATCTTGATGAAATTTTAACTGTAGGTTACAAGAACTGAAAGTACGGTGGGTACTGCAAATGGGCGGAAGCGGCCCATAGTTTCGGATTCTGGACCTTTTAATCGGTGCAAGGGCTAACGAACATATATAAAAAATCACGATAACTAAACAACTAATGACACTATCTTCATCAAATTTGTACTGTAGGTTACTAGTAATGAGACTACGGCGGGGACTGCGTACGAACGAATTCGGACCATGGATTCGGAACCTAGAACTTTTTGATCGAATTTAGGCCAAACGAGTATAATTCCGCAACTAATGAAGATAGAACCTCCAAATTTGGTGTCAGGGTGTCTCTTTCTATTTCCTTAGTGTCCTTAATATTTGGGACCAATTGGAGTAGTGGCTCGGGGACCAGCCTTACAGATCCAAAGACCTAAAAGCATATTTTCAAAATTAATAAAGATAGCAACTTGAAACAAATCTAGAAGCTTAAAATGTGGTACATGGGTGTTCTTTATTTTTTCCTGCCGCGTCTTCCTCATTTTGCATCAACCGGAGTGGTTGGTTCAGTACCCCTCTTAGACCTCCCAAAGTTTAAAAGCTTATCATCGAAATTAATAAAAATAGTAACTTAAAATTAAGATAAAGTATTCCAATTATGTACAAGGGTTAATTTGTATTGAAAGTATGACGGGGACTCCATATGGGCAAAATTGTACCATGGTTTCGGGTTCTGGAACCATTGAAAAGTCCAAGGGCTAACAAATATATATCTTAAAAACCCCATAACTCAAAAAATAAAGCCGCTATTTTGATGAAATTTAAACTCTAGGTTACTGTAAAGGACAATGAGTTCGAATTCTAGAATCTTTTGATCGATTTGAGGCCAAACGAGTATAATTTGGAAGCCAAAGAATATATTTCATGTTTCCTATGTGTCCCTGAAATTTAGACTTAATTGTAGTGGTGGTTTAGATGACTCCTAAGAAATCCCAAAATTAAAAAGCTTATCTTCGAAATTCATGAAGATAGAAACTTTAAATTTGAGACGCGATGGTTCTTTCCTATTTCCGTTTTTATCTATCACTTTTATATTTTTAAAAGGCTAAGAATTTTACCATAAAACTATTTTAACTATATAAACTACATAAAACTAAACTAACAATTTAAAATAATTGCAATTTTGAAAAATTTGAATTATTAAATATATTATGCTTTGATTAGCTTTTTATTACAAAATTTAATAATTCAAATTTGTAATTAAGTTGAAATAAATATATTTTCATTTATTTGAATTTTTTGTTTATTAATATTTTTATACCCTACACCTATAGAATAGGTAAAGGGGTATATTAACTTTGGTATGGTGTTTGTAACCACCTAAAGGAAGCTAGATATGGAAAAGTATATATATTTGTGATCAGCGTGACCGCCTTAGTCGATATAGCCATGTCCGTCCGTCCGTCCGTCCGTAGGCACGATAACTCAAAAAATAATGGAGCTATCTTGATGAAATTTTAACTGTAGGTTACTAGGACTGAAAGTACGGCGGGGATTGCATATGGGCGAAATCGGCCCATGGGTTCGGATTCTGGACCTTTTAATCGGTTTCAGGGCTAACGAACAAATATAAAAAACCACGATAACTCAACAACTAATGACGCTATCTTCATCAAATTTGTGCTGTAGGTTACTAGTAATGAAACTACTTCGGGAATTGCGTAAGGTCGGGATTCGACCATGGGTTCGGAACCTAGAACTTTTTGATCGAATTTAGGCCAAACGAGCATAATTCCGAAACCAATGAAGATAGAACCTCCAAATTTAGTATCAGGGTGTCCCTTCCTATTTCCTAAGTGTCTTGTGAATTTGGGTCCCATTGGAGTAGTGGGTCGGGGACCAGCCACACATTTCCGAAGACCTTAAAGCATATAAAATTAATAAAGATAACAACTTGAAAAAATGTAGAAGCTTCCAATTTGCCACAAGGGTGTTCTTAACTATCTCTTGCGTGTTCCCCTAATTTGAGATCAATTGGAGTGGTGGTTCTGTACCCCTCTCAGATCTCCCAAGTTTTAAAGGCTTATAATCGAAATTACTAAAAATAGTTACTTAAAATTAGGATAGACCGTTCAAATTGTGTACAAGGGTTATAAGTACAGCGCGGACTATATAAGGGCGAAATCAGCCCAACGGTTCGGATTCCGGACCTTTTAATCGATGTCAGGGCTAAGGAACATACATAAAAAATCACGATAACTCAACAACTAATGAGGCTATCTTCATGAAATTTGTGCTGTAGGTTATTGGCAGCGAAACTACGGCGGTGATTACTTACGGTGAGGATTGGACAATGGGTTCGGAACTTAGAACTTTTTGATCGAATTTAGGCCAAACGAGCATAATTCCGAAACCAATGAAGATAGAACCTCCCAATTTGGTATCAGGGTGTCCCTTCCTATTTCGTAGGTGTCTTTGAAATTTGGGCCCCATTGGAGTAGTGGATCGGGGACCAGCCACTCAGTTCTTAGGCCCTTAAAGCATATTTTCGAAATTAATAAAGATAGTAACTTGAAACAAATGTAGAAGCTTCCAATTTGCCACAAGGGTGTTCTTTACTATTTCTTGCGTGCCCCCCTAATTTGGGATCAATTGGAGTGGTGGTTCAGAACCTCTCTTAGACCCCCCAATGTGTAAAAGCTTATCATCGAAATTAATAAAACTAGTAACTTAAAATTAAGATAGAGCGTTCGAATTGTGTACAAGGGTTAACTAGTATTGAAAGTATGACGGGACTGCATATGGGCGAAATCGTACTATAATTTCGGGTCCTGGAACCCTTGAAAAGTTCAAGGACTAACAAACATATATCTTACAAACACCATAACTCAAAAAATAATGCCGGTATTTTGATGAAATTTAACAGTAGGTTACTAGTAATGAAAGTACCATGGGAATTGGTTGTGGTCGAGTTTAATTTCGAAGCCAAAGAATATATTTCCTATGTCCTATGTGTCTCCGAAATCTAGACTTTATTGTAGTGGTTCAGCTATGTTCAAAGGTACTTGCTGCATTTATGTAAAATTTATTTTTATATTTAAATGAATTATATGAAAAGGTGTAAATTTTTAATTGTATTTTAGAAATACATTTATTGCATATTTTGCGTTTATAAGCTTTTCTATTAGGTATATAAACTAACCATTTAAAATAATTGCAATATTTAAAAATTTAGATTATTAAATATTTTATGCTTTGATTATCTTTTTATCACAAAATTTAATAATTAGAATTTTTTCATTTTGTAATTGAAATGGAATAAATATATTTTCATTTATTTCAAGTTTGTTTGTTTTTAATATTTTTAAATAGATAAATTAGTAAGAATTTGTAGTATTTTTTAATAGATAGGGTAATTAGAAAATGTTTTTAGTATTATACAGTTAATTTGGTTAGCTATGTCTTACGATCAAATTAATAACAGCTTCTATGGTGTTAAAATGACTTATGGATATGTCCTTAAATTTGAACCAAATAGGTGTAGGGTATTTCTAAGTCGGTTGCACCGACTGACTGTTTCTTTACTTGTTAAATAGATAAATTAGTAAGAATTTGTAATATTTTTGAATAGATAAAGTAATTAGAAAATGCTTTTAGAATTGTAAACTTATTTTGGATAGCTATGTCTTACGATCAAACTAATAACAGCTTTTATGGTTTTAAAATGACTTATGGATATCTAATTAAATTTGAACTAAATAGGTGTAGGGTATTTGTAAGTCGGTTGCAGCAACTGACTGTTTCTTTACTTGTTTTTATTTAATCATTGTTTTAATTTTTAAAGAACTTTCAATTTAAAATTTTTATTATTAGAAATATTTATATTAGATATTTAAAAAAAATTATATTGTTGTCAATCGGTGAGCTCGCCTTGCTGCCTTTTCGTTCACCAAGAATTTGACTGTTTTATATATGAAGGTGATGGTGACTGTGATGATTACTTCCTTCAGGACTTCATTCGTATGCAAATTAATTTTTTTAACCACTGTTGATCATGATTCACTAGAAAACCATCACATGATGAGTTTATTTTTTACAAGTCTGTACTTCGTTTTCTTAACTCTTTAATTTTTTGTACAGTTTCCTGTTTGTTCTCTAAAGATATTATATATGGTGGCCCACTATATAATTTGCTCACCTTTCTGCGTCTTTGAAATTTTTTACCACATCTCTTTCTTTTCTTTGGTTGTACTCTGGTTTTATATTCGTCCAAAGTAATTCGGGTTTTTGCGGCTTTTAATTCTTCCTTCAAATCTTGTTCTTCTATCTTCTTTTTTATACCCTACACCTATAGAATAGGTAAAGGGGTATATTAACTTTGGTATGGTGTTTGTAACCACCTAAAGGAAGCGAGCTAGATATGGAAAAGTATATATATTTGTGATCAGCGTGACCGCCTGAGTCGATATAGCCATGTCCGTCCGTCCGTCCGTCCGTAGGCACGATAACTCAAAAAATAATGGAGCTATCTTGATGAAATTTTAGCTGTAGGTTACTAAGACTGAAAGTACGGCGGGGATTGCATATGGGCGAAATCGGCCCATGGGTTCGGATTCTGGACCTTTTAATCTATCGAAGGGCTAACGAACATATATAAAAAATCACGATAACTCAACAACTAATGACGCTTTCTCCATCAAATTTGTGCTGTAGGTTACTAGTAATGAAACTACTTCGGGGATTCCGTAAGGTCGGGATTGGACCTTGCGTTCGGAACCTAGAACTTTTTGATCGAATTTAGGCCAAACGAACATAATTCTGAAACCAATGAAGATAGAACCTCCAAATTTGGTATCAGGGTGTCCTCTCCTCTCTCCTAAGTGTCTTGGGAATTTGGGTCCCATTGGAGTACTGGGTCGGGGACCAGCCACACATTTCCGAGGACCTTAAAGCATATCTTTAAAATTAATAAAGATAACAACGTGGTTCAGTACCCCTCTCAGACCCCCCAAGTTTTAAAAGCTTATAATCGAAATTACTAAAAATAGTTACTTAAAATTAAGATAGACCATTTAAATTGTGTACAAGGGTTGACTAGTACTATAAGTAAAGCGCGGGCTGTATAAGGGCGAAATCAGCCCATGGGTTCGGATTCTGGACCTTTTAGTCGGTGTCAGGGATAACGAACATATATTAAAAATCACGATAACTCAACAACTAATGAGGCTATCTTCATGAAATTTGTGCTGTAGGTTATTGGTAATGAAACTACGGCGGTGATTACGTACGGTGAGGATTAAACAATGGGTTCGGAACTGAGAACTTTTTGATCGAATTTAGGCCAAACTAGCGTAATTCCGAAACCAATGAAGATATAACCTCCAAATTTGGTATAAGGGTGACCCTTCCTATTGCGTAAGTGCCTATGAAATTTGGGCCCTGTGTTCTCTACTATTTCTTCCGTGCCCCCTTAATTTGGGATCATTTGAAGTGGTGGTTCAGGACCTCTCTTAGACCCCAAAATGTGTAAAAGCTTATCATCGAAATTAATTAAACTAGTAACTTAAAATTAAGATAGAACGTTCCAATTGTGTACAAGGGTTAACTAGTATTGAAAGTATGACGGGACTGCATATGGGCAAAATCGTACCATGGTTTGGGGTTCTGGAACCCTTGACAAGTTCAAGGACTAACAAACATATATCTTAAAAACACCATAACTCAAAAAATAATGCCGGTATTTTGATGAAATTTAAACTCTAGGTTATTAGTAATGAAAGTACCATGGGAATTGGTTCTGGTTGAGTTTAATTTCAAAGCCAAAGAATATATTTCCTATGTCCTATGTGTCTCCGAAATCTAGACCTAATTGTAGTGGTTCAGCTATATTCAAAGGTACTTTCTGCATTTATGTAAAATTTATTTGAATATTTAAATGAATTATATGAAAAGGTCTAAATTTGTAATTGTATTTTAGAAATACATTTATTGCATACTTTGCGTATAAGCTTTTCTATTAGGTATATAAACTAACCATTTAAAATAATTGCAATTTTTAAAAATTTGGATTATTAAATATATTATGCTTTGATTATCTTTTTATCACAAAATTTAATAATTAGAATTTTTTCATTTTGTAATTGAATTGGAATAAATATATTTTCATTTATTTCAAGTTTGTTTGTTTTTTAATATTTTTAAATAGATAAATTAGTAAGAATATGTAATATTTTTTAATAGATAGTGTAATTAGAAAATGTTTTTAGTATTATAAAGTTAATTTGGTTAGCTATGTCTTACGATCAAATTAATAACAGCTTTTATGGTGTTAAAATGACTTATGGATATGTCCTTAAATTTGAACCAAATTTGTGTAGGGTATTTCTAAGTCGGTTGCACCGACTGACTGTTTCTTAACTTGTTCTTATGTCTCTTTGTATTGTCTCTATTTCTGCAGCTGGTGGAATTCTTCTACTGATGTTATTTCCATTTAATTAGCTGTTTTGTAATATTTATTCTTCCTGTTCAATTTTTATTGAAAGTAGTATCTCTGCTTCTCAGTTATATCTCAGCTTGGTGAACTGTTGTAGAGTCGTCCACTGCACTATATTCCTGGTAAGTGTAGGGTCGCCATGTAATATTTCTCGTCTGTCTTTTTAAAGTATCTGCCACACCGGAATAAAATGCTGCATCATTCACTTAGCACGTTGAATGTAGTAGGGAACTGTTTATAAATAAATAAACAAATACAATTTAATCAAATTTTACGCACGTGCCAGCAAATACTTCTCTTCAGCAATATTAATTTTTGTTGTACTGAATTTATTGTTAAATTATTTAGTTCCTTTGATTAATTATTTCAATTTTAAATAATGTTAAAATTTGTTCTTTTAATTGACTTATTTTTTTATGTTATAGATAATTGAATTTTAAATAGTTCAATTCTTCTAATTTTTAAAATTTTAGTATAATGTAATTTATAGATTTATAGGATTCATATTGACTATTTCTTATTTTTTTTATAATTATAATTTTATTATACTATAGGTTACGCATTGATGTATTCATACAAAATGTATAAAGTTAATAAGAATAATATGAGATAAGAAAAATATGTATTTATGTATTCAAACACAAATAAAAACAGCACTATTATGGTAAGAATTAGTAACTTTATTAAAAAAAACAAGTAAAGAAACAGTCAGTCGGTGCAACCGACTTAGAAATACCCTACACCTATTTGGTTCAAATTTAATGGGAAGTCCATAAGTCATTTTAAAACCATAAAAGCTGTTATTAGTTTGATCGTAAGACATAGCTAAACAAATTAACTTTATAATACTAAAAACATTTTCTGAATACTTTTCTAATATATTTACAAATTCTTACTAATTTATTTATTTAAAAATATTAATAAACAAAAAAACTTGAAATAAATGAAAATATATTTATTTAAATTCAATTACTAAAATTACTACAAATACTAAAAATCCAAAAAATTGAATTATTAAATTTTGTGATAAAAAGCTAATCCAAGCATAATATATTTAATAATTAAAATTTTTCAAAATTGCAATTATTTTAAATTAATAGTTTATGTACCTATTAGAAAAGCTTATAAACGCAAAATATAATTACAAAATTTAGAACTTTTCATATAGTTCATTTAAATATAACAATAAATTTTACATAAATGCAGTACTAAATATGTTTTATGGTAAAATTCTTAGCCTTTTAAAAATATAAAAGTGTTAAATAAAAACGGAAATAGGAAAGAACCCTCGTGTATCAAATTTAAACTTTCTATCTTCGTGAATTTCGAAGATAAGCTTTTTAATTTTGGGATTTCTTAGGAGGCACCTGAACCACGACTACAATTAAGTCTAAATTTCGAGGACAAATAGGAAATAGAAAACATATCCTTGGCTTTATAATTATGCTCGTTTGGTCTCAGATCGATCAAAAGCTTCTAGAATCCGAACTCATTGTATGAACTCGACCAGAAGCAATTCCCATGGTACTTTCATTACTAGTAACTTAGAGTTTAAATTTCATCAAACTAGCGACATTATTTTTTGAGTTATGCTGTTTTTAAGATATATGTTCTTTAGCCCTTGAACTTTTCAAAAGTTCCAGAACCCGAAACCATGGTACGATTTCGCCCATATGCAGTCCCCGTCATACTTTCAATACTAGTTAACCTTTATACACAATTGAAACGTTCTATCTTAATTTTAAGTTGCTATTTTTATTAATTTCGATGATAAGCTTTTAAACCTTGGGGAGTCTAAGAGGGGTACTGAACCACCACTCTGATTGATCCAAAATTAGAGGAACCGCACAGGAAATAGTAAAACTTTGAAACTTCTAAATTTGTTTGAAGTTACTATCTTTATTAATTTTGAAAATATGCTTTAAGGTCTTCGGAACTGTGTAGCTGGTCCTCAACCCACTACGCCAATTGGTTCCAAATTGGTCAAGGACACTAAGGAAATAGAAAGAGACACCCTGACACCAAATTTGGAATTATCTTCATTGGTTTTCGAATAATGCCTGTTTGGCCTAAATTCGATCAAAAAGTTCTAAGTTTCGAACCCATTGTCCATTCCCCTCCGTACGAAATCACCGCCGTAGTTTCCTTACCAGTATCCTACAACACAAATTTTATAAAGATAGCGTCATTAGTTGTTGAGTTATCGTGATTTATTATATATGTTCATTAGCCCTTAGAAACCATTAAAAGGTTTAGAATCCGAACCCTTGGGCCGATTTCGTCCATATGCAGTGCTCGCTGTACTTTTAGTCCTAGTAACCTACAGTTAAAATTTCATCAAGATAGCTCTATTATTTTTTGAGTTATCGTGCCTACGGACGGACATGGCTATATCGACTTAGGAGGTCACGCTGATCATAAATATATATACTTTTCCATATCTAGCTCGCTTCATTTAGGTGGTTACAAACACCATACCAAAGTTAATATACCCCTTTACCTATTCTATAGGTGTAGGGTATAACAAGTAAAGAAGCAGTCAGTCGGCGCAACCGACTTAGAAGTACCATACACCTATTTAGTTCAAATTTAATAAGTCATTTTAACACAATAAAAGCTGTTATTAATTTGATCGTAAGACTTAGCTAAACAAATTAACTTTATAATACCAAAAACAATTTCTAATTGCACTATCTATTAAAAAATTATTATTATTTTTTATTGAATATAATTCAAATTATAAACAATACTTATTCAGAATCACTAGCTGCCAGGGCTATCGGCTTCGTTTGTTATTCTTTTCTTTCTACAAATTTTCTTTTTTACATACAAAATTAAAATAAAAATTAAAATTAAATTTAAAATTAAAATAAAATTAAAATATTTCATTTTGAGAAATTTAAATATACCTACAACTAAAGTACATAATATCATATTTACAACTACATATTACAATTTATTTTTGTTTCAGTATTATTATACCCGTGCATACATATATGACATCGGGTATATTAGATTTGCTCCTCCGTTTGTAACGCATCGATCTAGACGAGCTAGATATAGTGTCAAGGGTACGTATCGGCTCAGAATCGAAAAATTAGTCGATCTAGCTATGTGTGTCTGTCCGTCCGTCCGTGTGTCAGCACGACAACTCAAAAACTAAAAGGGCTACAGTTTTGAAATTCACACAAAGTGATTTTTAGACAATTTCTAGGTTCCCTATTGTTTTTGGTTAAAATCGGACCAAGGCTTCGGGGAGCTGCCATACAACTTTTTTGCACCAATATGAATTTCTTCAAAACTAATTATACTACGGGGATGAAAATTACACACGGTTAGTTTTATAATGACTCCGGCACTTATATGAAGTTTCAAAATGTTAGGGCCCCATTTTCGGGCGGCTGCCATACAACTTCTTTGCACCAATATGAATTTCTTCAAAACTAATTATACTACGCAGATGAAAATTACACACGGTTAGTTATATAATGAATCGTGCACTTATATGAAGTTTCAAAATGTTAGGGCCTCATTTTCAGGGGGCTGCCATACAACTTCTTTGCACCAATATGAATTTCTTTAAAACTAATTATACTACGAGGCTGAAAATTACACACGGTTAGTTATATAATGAATCGAGCACTTATATGAAGTTCCAAAATGTTAGGGCCCCATTTTCGGGAGCTGCCATACAACTTCTTTGCACCAATATGAATTTCTTCGAAACTAATTATACTACGGGGCTGAAAATTACACACGATTAGTTATATAATGAATCGAGCACTTATATTAAGTTTCAAAATGTTAGAGCCCCATTTTCGGGGGGGCTGCCATACAACTTTTTTGCAGCAATATGAATTTGTTCAAAACTAATTATACTACGACGATAAAAATTACACACGGTTATTTATATAATGAATCGAGCACTTATATGATGTTTCAAAATGTTACGGCCCCATTTTGGAGGGCTGCCATACAAAGTTTTCGATTCAATAACTGTGAATCTAATGAAGCTACAAGGTTAAAATTGGGCAGGTAAAGTAATAGGGCAGGTTAGTTGGCAAAATTGGACATCACTCGGACCATCGGAATTTTGGTGGGCCATTTTTTTTTGTTTTTTTTTTTTTTTTTTACGTCAAAATTATGGAATAATGAGTTAAATGTATAAGGGAAGTAAATTATGGTTATTTTATACACCATAGTGGGTATGCACGGGTATCTAAAAGTTGACAAGGGCAACTATAATCTTCCTCGTTTTTTTTTCTTTTTACATTTCAACTTTTAGCATAACAAAATTAACTCTATCTCATTTAAAACAATTTAATATTTATTCTATTTTCTCTTTTTAATGTTTAACAATGATATATTTTTTTTTTATATGAGTATTATATTTATTATAACGGTACCAATAATTTCTGCCAATTATGAGGTATCAAAATAAATATGGTTTATTTTCTTCTTTATGTTTCTTTTTAATTTTTTTTATATAATAATTACATATAAATTTTGTGTTTTGTTTTAATTAGGCGTTCTAAACATTGAATTTGATATTTAATGGTCAAGTAAATTCCAAATATTTATAAATTTTTAATTGATTTGAAATTAGATAAGATTACATATTTTTAATTTATTTAAAAATTTGAAAATTGTATTAATGTTTTCATCAGTGGCGTGTGAGAGAATTTTAAAAGGGTTAACATTTTGGAAGGTTGAGGATCTGATTTGGCTTATTGCAGGGCATTGAAAAAGAAGATGATCTATAGTTATTGGGAAGTTGTTGCAAAAGATACAAGTTGATTGCTGTTCATTTTTCAGTAAAAAAGCATGAGTTAGGTTGGTGTGTCCCAAACGAAGTTTAATAAAGCATTTATCCATAGTGGAAGAAGTCGTAGTTGGTAGCGAAATAGGTTTTTTATCCGGATTAACTAATTTGTATTTATGATTGTAGTTTTCTCACTCGTTATTAAAATAATTCAAAACTCTTGTTGACGTAAATTTGGCTATTGATTTTTTGCTGAATGGTGTGAAAGTGAACGGAGGTGAACTGATTGCAGTTTTGGTTGCTTTATCTGCTAACTCGTTGCCTGCTATCCCAACATGTGCCGGTATCCACATTATTTAAACTTTGTTTTTCATTTCTATTAGTAGTTGTTTTATTGTGTTAATAACCTCAGAACCTTTCCCCTTACTTTTGATGCTGAAAATCAAAAGCTGATAGACTATCGGTAAAAATTGTTTTTTTTTCCTTTGGTGGATTTCGTTATTAATAAACTCGATAATATACCTTGTAATTCCGCTTCAAATATAGTAGAGTCGGTAGGAAGTAAACCACTTTTTATCAATATTCCTGATTCATTCATTACTGCAAAAGCAGTTCAGTTTTCTTTTTTGGAGCCATCGGAAAATAAAAATTCCCAACTATTTTGTTTATAGATTTCTGTGTTTGCTTTGAAAAGTTGTATGAATTGATTATGAGTAGTATAAATTGTCCTTATGCAGTTGTGTTAGATCACTAATAAACGATTTATTGGGCAATAATTTTAGTGTTGCAGTGAGTCCTGATTTTATTTTTGTGATTTTTTTTCTGACTTTTGTTAATTGAACTTCTTTGTGCAACTGCTCAGTTGTGTTTGTAAATTTTCGCAAATACTTTCCTCGGAAAAGCAATGTTCGGTTCTCTATGGTTAGAAAACCTCCTTCAGCTAGAATGTTTTCTGTTGGTGTTGTACTGAACGCCCTTAAACTTCTTTTAATGGCCGTATTATATGGAGCTTTTGTTTTGTTTAAATGAGATTTTGTACACTTCTCTTATACTATTAGTCCGTAATCAATTCTAGAAACTATTGTTAATTTAGTTACAGTTAATAAGGTATTAGTATGAACATTACTTTTATTTGATGAAAAATATTTAATCACATTTAGTCGAGAAGTGATATTATTTCAAATAAAATTACAGTGATCTTTAAAATTAATTTTATTATCAAAGATTACCCAGAAAAGATTGCCCAGAATTTTTAAATTTTTTACATTAATAATTTTTGAGTTATTAAATTTTATGTCTGGACATTTATAATTAACTTTTTTATATACATGCAAATGCTTACATTTGTTAACAGAAATTTTCGCCCCTGATTGATTAGACCAAGTATTAATTGCATTTAATGCTTCAACAAACTGGTTTGGAATTTAACTTGTGTTTTTGTTTTTGACATTGTATATAAATCATCTGCATATAGGCAGTGTTGAAGATTTTTATTGGAAGTTATCAGTTTGCTAGTATCATTAAAAGCAATTAGAAAAAGAGTGACCGATAGTGGTGATCCTTGAGGAACACCGCTGAAAAGTGAAAATGTAGGCGACATTACTCATCCTGCAAAATATTTTATGGTTTTTTAAAAAAGATTTAACGTAATTAAAAATGTTCGGACTGACTTTCCATTCTTGTAATTTTTCTAAAATTATGTGGGCTAATTTTTTCAAACGCTTTTTCGAAATCTATTGATAAAATGGATGTGTGATTTTTTGTGGATAGATTTTTTGATATTAAATGATCTATGTAAATAAGAGCATCTGTTGTAATAGAATGTTTTTTAAAACCCACCTGATACGGAGCAGTTGTAAAAAAAATTTGAGTTGTTTTGCGGTTTTTCTCTCTTTATTAAATTATGCGTTTAACCTACGGTAGTTTATTAAATTACAAATATTACTGTTTTTACGATAATTTTTCCAGGCTGTTTGTTTTTGAATTCTAAGGGTTTTAAGTTTAGGCGTTCACCAAGGAACATTTCGGTTTGAAAATTTTGGAGAAGATATAGGTATAGAAATATTTGCGGAACATCGATTTATTTTCTGTTTATTTTTGAATTCTAAGGGTTTTAAGTTTAGGCGTTCACCAAGGAACATTCCAGTTTGAAAATTTTGGAGAAGAAATAGGTATAGAAATATTTGCGGAACATCGGTTTTTTTTCTGAATTTGATATGCTTCTTTGTTGGTATTTTGAGAAGGAGTGATATTTTCACTTAATTCTTTTATTTTGTTTTGGAATTTTAGCCAGTCTGCGCGACTACATTTAAATTTGGCGGATTTGGAGAGTTTAACATTGGTTGAATTTGAAAGGTTAACTTCTATTGTTATGGGGAAGTATGGGGAGTATGGTCACTATTGTGTAACCCTGTGGAAATATTCCATTTGATATGTGTAAGTAATTGCGTACTGCATAAAGATAAATCTATGTTAGTGAATGTTTCGTGGGTGGAGAAGTAAATGGGGAAGCCTTTGTTTAAGATTGAAATATTAGTACTAAAAACAAAATCTTCTAAAATTTTGCCTCTATGATTTGTGCTAGAGGAGCCCCAAAGGGGACTCCAACCGTTAAAATCTCCTGCTAAAATGATTGGCATTTTAATGTTGGATGTGATAAGACAAAGATCTTGTGAAGTAATTTTTTGTTCAGGTGGGATGTATAGTGAAATGATTGTAATCGGAAATTTAATGTTGATTTCTATTGCAACTATTGATAAATTAGATTTTAATTGAATATTTTTATGCAGAATGCTTTTGTGTATTAAAACTCCTGTTCCTTGTTTAGCTGTTGTGTTGTTTATGAAATTATGGAAATAACCAGAATATTGTTTAGGTGTGTGTGAAGATGTGTGTCTTGCAAACAAAAAACTTGAGGGGGTTGTGATTTAATAAGTATTTCTATTTCAGTGTATTTGTTATGATAACCTTTAATATTACATTGCAGAATGTTAAGGATCATTATGAAAATTATTAGTGTAAAAATTATAAAATTATATGCTAAAATCACAAGTAATTTTTGCATTTAATTCGAAATATATGTTTATTGTAGTGCTTTTTTCTTAACATTAGTATAATGTTCTATACAAATGAAAGATGTAACATGATGTTTTATGATTCCATTAAGAAATCATTATCTAAGTTAATTTCTGAAATGTATTGGTTGGCAATGAGGAATTGTCTTGTGTGGACATAGAATTATTAGTGTCTGGTGTAGACATCAAATTATTTATAGATCGTAGTAAGGTCAATAGCAAAATTTGTATTTTTGTTAATATATGTAGAATGATTTAAAATGTAATCTTTTATTTTAGGTATTGTATGTTTGTCTGTGGCCTATTTCATAAATATTGACAAGTGACAATTTGACAAAATTGTCGCAATTGTCTGACATTTTTTTTATACAAAAATTTACAGGTGACAAAATTGTCATGACAATTTTATAAATTATAAATTACATAATTTTTAATCATAATTTTGTAAATTATAAATTACAAAATTTGTCATGACAATTTGTAAATTATAATTTATAAAATTCTCATGTAGATTTTGTATTTTGTTTTTCTTTTACTCACACGAAATTTTTCGAGAAATTCTCCATCAGTCATGTCGTTAAAATCGTTGTTTATTCTTGACTTAAATCTTCGCTCGCGTCTATAATGATATCCTATTTTATTGTCACTATCGGGCTCATCCATTTCTTACATATTATTTAAATAGAAATTATTTATTTTATAATTAAAAAATTATTTTTGTTACAAAATTATTTATTATCGTAATTATGAACTGTATAATATGAACTTATAATGTAATTTATATAAAATGAAATTTATAAATTTACATATTTGAAATTATGTGTCACAAATTGTCCGACAATTATGACAATTTTGTAAAATACAATTTTTTTTTTCGTTTCATAACAAAATTGACATAGAAATTACTGTGGACAAACCTTGACAAATTTTGTAGATTTTACATTTGTTTATGAAACAGGAATTGACAATCTACAATTGTGTCAAACAAATATTTGACAATTGTCGACCTGTAATTTACAAATTTGTAATTTACAAAATTGTCACTTGTCAATATCTATGAAATAGGCCAATGGTGTCGTATTTCTGACATTTTTTACATTATTTTTATTGTTATTTGTTTTGTTTTCGAGATTTTGATTTTTATTGTTTACTGCTATTATATTATTACCGGATTTAGTATTTAGAGGAATGGTGGCGTATATGTTCTCCGAAGATTTATTTTCAGATTCCTTTTTGTTTAACGGTTTTTTAATATTAAAGTTTTGGGGGGCAGAGTTGTTTAAATTTCAATGTAGGTTGATTTGGTGTTTGGATTTTTGCAGTTGAAGAATTACTGATTGCCTGTGAAAATAGATTTGCAGATAAATTTAGCGGATGCCGTTGTTTGTATAATTTCCTAGCTTCATTCATTGTGCATTTGTTTTGTGTTTTTATTCCAGAATTTCCTTCTGTTTAAGGTATTTAGGGCACATTCTCGAGGAAGCTGGGTGTTCCGCGAGACAGTTTGCACACATCGAACGCGTAAATTCTACTGAAATATGGGGTGGAAGGTTGCAGTTATGACAGGAGGCGTTGTTTCTGCAATGTTTTGCTGGGTGGAAAATATTCAACTAAAATATTCACGAATTTCAATAGAATACCACGCTACTTTAATTTTTTGTGGGATTTTGTATAGGTCAAAAGTTTTAAGAGTATTAGTCCCGTTGGAATGGATTTCCCATCTATGTTTTTTTTTGAATTTGTAAACTTCAACGACTCCTTGACTCTTGAATTCATCTAGAATTTCTTCTTCAGTTTTTTGTAAAAGATTTCTGTCGAATACAGTTTTTACAACTGTTTAAGTTATTTTGGTAACTAATTGTAACAGGGTAGAGACCACCAAAGTTTTTTACTTTTAAAAATTTCTCAGCCGTTTTTTGGTTTTTAGTTAACAAGTTACCATCCCGAATGATGTTTATCTTTTCAATTTCAGAACTGATACCAGAACTGATAGTAATAAAGTAAATAAGAAAAAATTAAAAAAGAAAGTTAGAAAGACAAGGGAATAGTAATAAAAGAATACTATACTTATATATTTAGTGAAGCCAAATGATATTAAAAAATAATCGGTAGGAAGATTAAACAATACGTATTAAAAAATATTACAAATTCTTCGCAATTTATTTATTTAAAAATATTAAAAAAGTTATCGTGATTTTTAATATATGTTCGTTAGCCCTGAAACTGATTAAAAGGTCCAGAATCCGAACCCTTGGGCTGATTTCGCCCATATGCAGTCCGCGCTGTACTTTAATGACTAGTTAACCCTTGTACACAATTGGAATGTTCTATCTTAATTTTAAGTTACTATTTTTAGTAATTTCGATTATAAGCTTTTAAAACTTGGGAGGTCTAAGAGGGGTACTGAACCACCACTTCAATTTATCCCAAATTAGAGGGACACGCAAGAAATAGTACAGAACACCCTTGTGCCAAATTTGAAGCTTCTACATTTTGTCAAGGTGCTATCTTTATTAATTTTAAAGATATTCTTTAAGGTCTTCGGAAATGGGTGGCTGGTCCCCCACCAACTACTCCAATGGGGCCCAAATTTCAAGGACAGTAAGGAAATACGAAGGGACACGCTGATATCAAATTTGGAGGTTCTATCTTCATTGGTTTCGGAATTATGCTCGTTTGGCATAAATTCGATCAAAAAGTTCTAGGTTCCGAACCCATGGTCCAATCCCGAACGTATGTAATCTTCGCCGTAGTTTCATTACTAGTAACCTACAGCACAAATTTGATGAAGATAGTGTCATTAGTTGTTGAGTTCTCGTGATTTTTAGCACATTTTCCAAAAATTTTGTAAAAATGTGCTTATATAGCTGCACTCTGTCCGTCCGTCCGTCCGTATTTTTACAATGTTTACAAAAACTGTTTCAAATAGAGTAAAGAAATTTTAACCACGGGTAGATATTGCAAAAAAAATAATTTCGTAGAAGAACGATTTTGTGTAGTCCGATGCAATTACTTTAAATGGTTAGTTTATGTACCTATTACAAAAGCTTATAAACGAAAAATATGCAATAAATGTATTTCTAAAATACAATTACAAATTTAGAACTTTTCATATAATTCATTTAAATATAAAAATAAATTTTACATAAATGCAGCAATGTACACAATGCCTTAATTATATATAACCTATGGTAATAATTCAATAAAATATATGATAGATTAAAAATTAAAAAAAAAGAATGTAATCGTTTATTAAAAAAAATATTTTGTTTTCAATTAATAAAATATTATACATAAACATAATATGCTTTATGGTAAAATTCTTAGCCTTTTAAAAATATAAAATTGTTAAATTAAAACGGAAATAGGAAAGAACCCTCGTGCATCAAATTTAAATTTCTTTCTTTATGAATTTCGAAGATAAGCTTTTAATTTTCGGATTTCTTAGAAGGCATCTGAACCACCGCTACAATTAAGACTAAATTTCGGGGACACATAGGAAATAGGAAATATATTCTTTGGCTTCGAAATTATACTCGTTTAGCCTCAAATCGATCAAAAGCCTCTAGAATCCGAACTCATTGTCCAAACTCAACCAGAACCAATTCCATGTTTGTTAGCCCTTGAACTTTTCAAAGATTCCAGAACCCGAAACCATGGTACGATTTCGCCCATATGTAGTCCCCGTCATTCTTTCAATACTAGTTAACTCTTGTACACAATTGGAACGTTCTATCTTAATTTTAAGTTACTATTTTTATTAATTTCGATGATAAGTTTTTAAATCTTGGGGGGTCTAAGAGAGGAACCAACCACCACTGCAATTGATCCCAAATCAGGGGGACACGCAAGAAATAGTAAAGAACACCCTTGTGCCAAATTTGAAGCTTCTACATTTTTTCAAGGTGTTATCTTTATTAATTTTAAAAATATGCTTTAAGGTCTTCGGAAATGTGTGGCTGGTCCCCACCCACTACTTAAATGGGGCCCAAATTTAAAGGACACTAAGGAAATAGGAAGGGACACCCAGATTTGGAGGTTCTATCTTCATTGGCTTCGGAATTATGCTCGTTTAGCCTAAATTCGATCAAAAAAATTTAAGATCCGAACCCATTGTCCAATCCTCACCGTACGCAATCGTCGCCGTAGTTTCATTACTAATAACCTACAGCACAAATTTGATGAAGATAGCGTCGTTAGTTGTTGAGGTATCGTAATTTTTTATATATTTTCGTTAGCCCTTCGATTGATTAAAAGGTTTATAATCTGAACCCATGGGTCGATTTCGCCAAATCCACGCCGTACTTTCAGTCCTAGTAACCTCCAGTTAAAATTTCATTAAGATAGCTCCATTACTTTTTGAGTTATCGTGCCTAAGGACGGACGGACATGGCTTTATCGACTCTGGAGGTCACGCTGATCACAAACATATATACTTTTCCATATCTAGCTCGCTTCCTTTAGGTGGTTACAAATACCATACCAAATTTAATATATTCTTTTACCTATTCTATAGGTGTAGGGTATAAAAAGTGTACAAAACAAATATGTTATCGGAGTAGGTTACAAGTAAAAAAAAATAAAACTTAAAAAAGACATTTTATAAGTGGGGCGGTGTTTTTCGTTGTTTACTTCAAATATTACAAAACCATGAGTTATATATTGAAATATTTTGAATTTTATATACATATATTAATTTTTTTACATATTTTAAATAAAGTACAATATCTTAATTGCAATGATTTATTTTTTAAAAACGACAACCAATCAAACTACTAATACACAATTATGTTAGAGAGACGTAGCTAATTCACATCACAATTTATTTGCATACAATGTAAGTCGATCATCAATTGTATTGATAGAACAGCAACAGATATATGAATTGGTTTTTTTTTTTACTTTTGTTAAAATTTTAATAGGAAAACAGGTATGATATCCAGAAAAATTTTAAATTAATAAAAGGATTAAGTTTTTAGTTTCTCACTTATCAAATTTGTAACGCGTTCGAAAATAAATTTTTAAAAACCGGAATTTTTATTTTTTTAGCAATATTTATATAAAACGTATTTATTTTAAATATTTGTCGAAGTATTAAAAAATTTACTAAAGTAATTAGGTATTACAAAGTACTTCAAAACGACAGTATTAGGTATCTAATCTTAGAAGAGATACACAAAATGCCTAAAAATACCTGTGCATTCCTACTAGGCTTGTATAAAAATTTAAGCTCGTTATTTTAATTGCCGTTGAATAAAATTTTTGGGTGGAATGAATATCAAAAGTTATTATTATAATATAATGTTCAATATTTTTGTATATTATTCTATTATATTATTCTTAATAATGCCTTTGCATATTGTATGTAGTCTTTAGAAAAAGTACAGAAAAGATAATAAAAATATGTATTTTTTTTATTAGCTTGGGATGAATGAATGTTTTATTATGTAGTCTTTGGAGTGGTTTTATGCTTGTACGATTAATTAATTAATGAACGAATGTATGGTCTTTTTATACCCTACACCTATAGAATAGGTAAAAGGGTATATTAACTTTGGTATGGTGTTTGTAACCACCTAAAGGAAACGAGCTAGATATGGAAAAGTATATATATTTGTGATCAGCGTGACCTCCTGAGTCGATATAGCCATGTCCATCCGTAGGCACGATAACTGAAAAAATAATGGAGCTATCTTGATGAAATTTTAATTGTAGGTTACTAGGACTAAAAGTACGGCGGGGATTGCATATGGGCTAAATCGGCCCATTGGTTCGGATTCTGGACCTTTTAATCGATCGAAGGGCTAACGAACATATATAAAAAATCACAATAACTCAACAACTAATAACGCTTTCTTCATCAAATTTGTGCTGTAGGTTAATAGTAACGAAACTACTTCGGGGATTGCGTACGTTCGGGATTGGACCATGGGTTCGGAACCTAGAACTTTTTGATCGAATTTAGGCCAAACGAGCATAATTTCGAAACCAAAGAAGATAGAACCTCCAAATTTCGTATCAGGGTGTTCCTTCCTATTTCCTAAGGAAACTTTGAAAAGTTCAAGGGCTAACGAACATATATCTTAAAGACACCCTAACTGTAAAAGTAATGACGCTATTTTGATTAAATTTAAGCTCTAGGTTACTAGTAATGAAAGAACTGCAGGTATTGGTTTTGGTCGAGATCGGACAATGAGTTCATCGAATTGAGGTCAAATGAGTATAATTTCCAAACCAAAGAAGATAGGACCTTAAAATTTAAATTTCGTATAACGCTGTTTTTCCCTAATTCCTTTGTGTCCCCAAAATTTAGACTTAATTGTATTATTGGTTCAGATGCCACTTAAGAAAATCCCAAAATTAATAAGCTTAACTTCGGAGTTAATAAAGATAGAAACTTCAAATTTGATACACTATTTCCAATTTCCGTTCTTATTTAACACTTTTATATTTTTAAAAGTTTAAGAATTTTACAATAAAACATATTGTGTATTATATTTTATAAATTAAAAACAAAATATTTTTGTAATAAACGATTAAATTTTTTCATATATTTCATATATTGTTTGAATTATTACCATAAATAATATATATTTAAGAAATTGTGTACAATACTTAAGTACTGTTCAAAGGTACTTGCTGCATGGATGTAAAATTTATTTTTATGAATTATATGAAAAGTTCTAAATTTGTAATTGTATTTTAGAAATACATTTAACGCGTATTTTGCATTTATAAACTTTTCTAATAGGTACATATACTAAGAATTTATTTTTTAAATTTTATTAGAAACTATTATAAAATTAATTTATAGAATTATAAAATTTTGTGATAAAAAGCTAATCAAATTAATCTGGTGTCTTTTAGATATATGTTCGTTAGCCCTTGAACTGATTAAAGGTTCCAGAACCCGAACCGAAGGTTCGGTTTCGCCCATATGCAGTCCCCGTTTTACTTTAAATACTAGTTAACCCTTATACACAATTGGAACGTTCTATCTTAATTTTAAGTTACAATATTTATTAATTTCGATGATAAGCTTCTAAACCTTGGGATGTCTAAGAAAGGTACCTGAACCAACACTCCAACTGATCATAAATTAGGGGATCACGTAAGAAATAACAAAGAATAATTAATCTCTTTAAAACGTAATTTATAGTTCTTTGGAATGTGGCAGGAGCGTTCTTTAATCCGAATGGCATCCTGACATATTCGTAGTGTCATTGGGGTGTTGAGAATGCTGTCTTGGCTTGGTCTTTCTCACCCACTAGGGTTTGATGAAATCCCTTAGCCATGTGCATTGTAGTGAAGTATTGGGCCCGACCCAATTTATCAAACAATGAGTCAATGTTAGGTATCGGGAATTTGCCATCTACAGTAATCTCATTGAGTTTTCTGTAGTCGACCACAATTCTCCGTTTCTGTTTCCCGAAATGATCTTCTTTTTTGGGAACCACCCATATGGGTGAGTTGTACGGAGAATTACTATATATTTAATTATTCCTTCATTCAACATTTCGGCTACCTGCATCCCTACTTTCTCCTCGTGTACTTTTGGGAATCTATATATTTTCGAGTAAATAGGTCTGATATGAGTCGTAATTATTTGGTGTTTAACATTTTTTATGATAGTTAGGGTTGACCTTCTTGATAGAAGAGGTATTTATTTTTATAAATTAAATTTATTGCAACGTTTAGTTCTTCCCTATTTAAATACTTAGTATTAATATAGTCTAATAGATTTTGAAGTTAGATTTATTGAGTATAAATTGTGAATTTCCTTGAGCGGACATGAATTTATAAATTTTATTTTTTTTCCCATTATTTCCATTGTATTATATTCAAAATCGAATTTTGCACCGGTTGACCTTAATACATTTTGGCCTAAAATTGCTTAAAAATTATTATGGTTTAGGTTTAATAATTAAAGAAATTGTGGCTCCTGTATCTATTAAACATTTCAATATTTTTTTATGAATATTAAGTTCGACTATTGGTAGAGAAGTTTCTGCTGACCTGACTGAAAATATTGTTCGGTACTATCACTTTGTATACCTTCAGTCGACTCCATAGGTTCTTGGGACTGATTGTTATTATAATTGGTTCTTCTTCAAAATTGACGACTATTATTATTATTCTTATGATTATAATTATTATTACGATAGATATTTTTACTTTGATAATTGTTGTTATTTTGATGATTATTATTCTTTCTAGGATTAAATTTGTTTTGACTTCTATATACGGAACTATTATTATTATTATGATTATAATTACCACGAGAAAATTTGTTATTGCGATTTTGTGAACAAGCATAGAATAAATTATAATTTCTTTTAAAATTTGAAAAATTATTACTACGATTTCTTTGGTTATAGTTATTTGTAGTAGAATTAAAATTTTTATTTTTATTTTAATTGTTAATTTTATTAATTGGATTTGAGATATTAATACCCGTTTGAATGAGCTCGTCATAAGCTTCTCTTAAACTTTATATTACTTTAATTCGCAGAAAACTGTTATCTTTGCGAGGCAGTTTGTTGAGAAATTTCTCAAGAATATTCGTACTTTTTTCATTATTATTTGTGCTAAATTCTATAAGGACTATTTTCGTCCAATTTATATTTCAGATTTAATTTATCTAATATTCTACTAGTGTATGATATAATTGACTTACTTTTTGATAATTTACTGCATCTGCTGCTTCTTTTGATTTCAAGTAGATCTCCTTTATTCCGAATGAATTGATTAGATGTTGTTTCACATTTTGCCAATTAGTGTTCTTCAATCTTCGTATTGCTATGGCAGCTTATTTTTTATCGAGATAATTCATAGTTGCTATGAATTATCTTGATAAAATAAATTTTAAAAGCTTGAATTATCTTTATCTTGATCTTATACTGAATTTGCTTCGGTGATTAGCTACCTAAAAGTAATTGCGTCAATTGACATATTAAAATTATTTTGAATATCAGTTAAAGTTTTAATAATTTCTTTAGTTTTTTTGTTTTTTTTTGTGTTGAGTCTTTTTCTTGTTTTCTGGATATGGTTTTGTTGTTTCAAATCGCCTCATAAATCCTAAAAAGGAGCCCAATTTCGTTTATGTTTCGTTTTTATTGATCAAGGGGATCCTAACGATTGCGCCAGTTAGGTTGGTTAAATAGTTGTAATCCAGAATTAGGAGAAATATTAAGAGTTGTATTTAATTGTACTTTTCCTTGATATTTATCCTTATTTAAATAAAATACACTTATTTTCTTGAAGTTATTAAGTTTCCTTTTTTTTATTTTCGTATATTTAATGCTTAGTTTTTTTCTTATTTTAAAATATTCAATTTACAACAGTTATTTGCCCAGAATATAACATTTAATTTCATTTAATAACTTATTCGATTTATAGTATTTATTTATTTAAAATAATACATTTATTTTTAGTTATTTAATTTATAACATTTATTTATTTAAAATATAACATTCGTTTTTAGCTATTTAATTTATAACATTTATTTATTTAAAATATAACATTTGTTTTTAGTTACTTAATTTATAATTTGATTTATTCAAAATGCGAGTACAACATTTATTTTTAGTTTCACAAATTTTACTTATTAAAGGAACGACTTCATATGAGAAGAAGCTTTTTCAAACTGCCACGAGTTAATATGAAGCATCAAATAATTAGTTATTATATTATACCTATATAACTTTTACATTTATAGTTATAAACCTTTATGAAACTGTACTTATAGTATCAAATTGCATTAGCGAAAATTGCATTTAGAGAAGGAATTTGTTTAATATAAAAAATATTGATAAGAATTTATTTTGAAAAGAATTTAAAAATAAATTGAATAAAAAATTATGTTTGTATCTTTATGTTGTTTAATTTTATGAGAGAGGAGGTTGACGGTAAGTATGTAACTTACATATATATTTACATAATTTAGACATCTGCATAATTGTATTCAAAAGCGCTTTCAAATCATTCTATAATAAGTAAAACTTTTCATATTCGGTTTTGAAAGCTTTCAAACCAAATGCATTCATTACAAATGATTATAGAATAGAGTAAATGAAATACAAAATTATTGTAGAATGGAATGAATATGTATTTGATTTATTATGTGTACACGAAAATAGAATATTTATATTATTTGTATTTATATACCGAGTACACCAAATATAATAGAAATATTTATAGTACTTGTATTTATATACCGAGTACACCAAATATAATAAAAAAAATTTTAATATGTACTACGTATAACCAGTACGTATTATATCGATGAGTAATATGTAGCTTTGTTTGTTTTGTCACTGCCTTGTTTGTTTTTTTATCTTCTTTTTGTTTTGTTTTTTTCTTTTTCTTTGTCATTATATTTAGAGTACTCGGTATACTTGGTGTATTTTAAAAGATTTGGAAGAATTGAAATTTGATTTTGAAGACATCAAAGTATTTATGAAAAAAAAAGCTTTTCAATTTGTTATTTGAAATAAAACGAATAGAATAAATATAGTTAAGTTGTAGTTTGAGTATATACACCACCTACATTAATTCTTTCAGAAGGCCAGGACATCGAAAATATTTGAATGTATTAGTACACATTGTTAAAGTGTGTGAAAAAAAGCTCTTCCAAATGACGTTTCTTAAAAAAATTTTTGTACTTTTATGTTTATGTTTTTTTTTTTAGGTAAAATTAAAATTTTCATCAATTTTCTTTTAGAGTTTGCCCTATGAAATAATTGTCCAAATATTTTAATTTTTATATTAAAATAAAATTTGAAATTTTTTCTTTAACATATGAAAATTTCAGCTTTCAACTCGAAATTTTTAATATATTTACAGCAAAATATATTCAATGATTTTTTAAGTATTAAAAATCACCGCCATTTTGACACTCTCAAAAAATATTTGAATAGACATTTATCATGTTTTTTAGTGAACATAACCTTTAAATTAAAAGCTATAATTTCAAATTTTTTCAACGATTTCGGTAAGTAGTTCAAATTCAATCTAAGTTTTAATATATATAAATTTAATAAAAAATTATGAAATTTATCTATAAATAAAGCTTAAAGAATTCTCTTTTCACTCGTAAAAAAATTAAATTTGAAATCATTTTTTTCAGCACATTTCCAAGCAAGAATTGGAAAAGGAGTACCACATTCTGGGTAAGAAAGTTTTTTCTAATAAGTACAGTTTCAAATAAAAAGTAGTTGCGTAGTGTAAAATTGTGTAGAGTAGTATTTTACAAGTACCTTAATAAAATAAAATAATATTTTTGATCTCAATTTAATATTATTTTAAAAATAATATTTAAATATTTTTTGTTAATAAAGAATTAAATAATTTTTATAAATAAAAGATTTTTTTTTTTTAAATATACTTCAATAATATTTTATTTTATATACAATACAAAGGTACTTGTAGGTTAGTTATCAAATTTCTAATTTAAGTTTTTTAACTGAATTAACTTTCTTAAACATTATATTTGAAATTTAACAAAGTTAATTCAATTATTAAGTGCCTTATATTGCCTTTTTTAATAATTTATTTAAAATGGGTCGTAAATGCTCGGTTGTTGGATGTAAATCCAATTATAACAGTAGCACGAATTTCGTTACAACTTATAAATTTTCGGTAAAAGAAAATTTAAAAAAATTATGGGTAAACGCTGTTGGAAGAACGAACTGGCAACCAACAGCCTATAGTACCGTTTGTAAATTACATTTTGAAGATTCGTGCTTAACTGTAGATAAATCGCAAAGGACGCGATAAATACCAGGCATTGTATATTATATATATTAATTTTTTTTATTTAATTACTTATTTTTTATTTCCATTTATTTATGATTTATATTTTTCAATTTTTAATATTCTAATGAAATAATTAAACTCATTCAAATTCCCATTGAACACAACTTTTTTTTTGACCATTAATTTACGACATTAATAATCTTTTTAAAAGCTTCTAAGAAGCTTTTTCCTATTAAAATTTTTTTTGGAAGCAATTTTTTGAAATCCATACTTATGAATGAAAAAATTAAAGTTAAAATTTTTTTTTGTTACTAAATGATGTAAAAAAGATGATATTTCAATTTACTCTTTTAACATAATTAAAAAAAATCAGTAGTTTTTGAGTTATTTTAACATTTTTAACAGGACTCCCGCGTTTTCCCATAAGACTACGTGTAAATTTCATTTGCGGGAGTCCTATTTTGAGCTTTTTTTCTTTAGATGTCCAGGCCTTTTGAATTATTGTAGGTTATGGTATATACCATATTTAAAGCTTCTAAGAAGCTTTTTCCTATTAAAATTTTTTTTGGAAGCAATTTTTTGAAATCCATACTTATGAATGAAAAAATTAAAGTTAAAATTTGTTTTTGTTACTAAATGATGTAAAAAAGATGATATTTCAATTTACTCTTTTAACATAATTAAAAAAAATCAGTAGTTTTTGAGTTATTTTAACATTTTTAACAGGACTCCCGCGTTTTCCCATAAGACTACGTGTAAATTTCATTTGCGGGAGTCCTATTTTGAGCTTTTTTTCTTTAGATGTCCAGGCCTTTTGAATTATTGTAGGTTATGGTATATACCATATTTAAAGCTTTTTAGAACAAATGAATTGAATTAGAATATAGTATTTGAATATATTCGATAATTTTAATAAAGGAATATATTTGTGCAGATCTCTATTACATATGTATATGTTTTCTTGGTAATCTACATATTTTGTACCTACTGAGTTTCACTTACCGTGACAATGTATAATGAACGATATACAATGTAAATGAACGGCAGATGGTACAATATACCTATATTATGGTTAATTTTTAATGTCAAATAAAAGGATGTTAACATAACAAATTTAAATTTAAATCTAAAACATTTAATGTTGTCAATTTATTTATAGATTGATAGACTCAAAAATTATATCTCATTTCTAATATATAATTCCTTTAAAATTATTTATTTACAATAGTAATGTAAAATTATTTTTTTAATTTTTAGGTAAGGACTTGGTCTGGGAGTATGTAATGCACTTCTCGATATATCACTAAATGTTATTGAAACATTTTTAAACAAAGTAAGGCAGATGATGCTATTTTAGCAGAACCAGAACATATGCCAATATATTATGAAGTCCAAATGTATACATATTCTATTCTATATAGGATTCTATTCTATCAGAATGTATTTGAAATGCAGGATCCCACACAATATTACCATATTAAAGAATAGAACGTACTAAAGAACAATAAAAAGCTTTAGTTACAGCAATGTTGCTAAATTCTTTAGCTCTTCTTTTTATAAAGCCAAGCATTTTGTTTGCCCTGGAAATCATATAATATGCTGGAAAGATCGGAGATGAATATATTAAACAAGAGTGGACCTAACTGGCTACATTGCGGTACTCCCGATGTAACAATGATTGAGTCCGAGAAAAATCCTTAAATGAAGCGGATAAGTGAGATAACTGACACAGCTGTATAAAAAAAGTCGGTGGAATCAGGTCAGGTCCTATACCTTTTTTGGTATCAAGTTTAATGATTGCTTCAAATATTTCAACTTCGGAAAGGTATAAATCCGTAATAATAGGATTTAAATTATTTATTAAGTTTGAGAAATCAAAATCTTATGGAGACTCGTGTGGACGATAAACTTTTAGAAAAGATTTAGCAAAGAAATTGCAGATAGTTTTAGGACAATTAGAAAACGTATTGTCTTTTAGTATTAAGCTTGGATAACCGTAAGTTTTACGTTTTCTGTTAACGAAGTCAAAAAACTTTTTAGGATCTGTAATTAATTTGTTGCCTACGTTAGTGAGATATCTATCATTAGCCAGGTTAGATTTTTGTTTAAATTCAAAAGCAAGATCCTTGTACTTGTTCATTAAGCCATTATTAGGCTCTTTTGGATTTTTAATTATTTTGTATAGTTTATTGCGTTGGTTATGCAATGTCCTAAGTTCACTGTTCAGCCAAGGTTCGGTTGTCTTGTCTTTTTTGCGAATTTTAGGAACAAAGGAGTTAATTATCTCAAATAACTTTGCATAGAATTGAGAGATAATCAAATCAATATCCTGTTCGGTTAACAGGTCGTCCCAACGACTGACTGATAAAGCATTATTAATGCTTTGATAATCAGCATTAAGAAAGTTATATACAAAAATATTATTGCAAGATTTGGTAAAAAGAGGTATAGCAGCGGAAAATTCGAAGATGATTGCGTTATGATGCGGAGTGTTTGTAAAAAGGTTTTCTGAATTATCAGCGAGCTTTACCCTCACTTTATCATATGCATTCGTGAATGCAAGATCTAACCACTTGTAATAATTATTCGGAAAGCTGATAATTTGGTGTAAATCATTACCATAAAATCCATTAATAAGATCGAAATCTATTTCGTCCTCAAAGTTGAATGGTAGGAGCAAATTATCAGATTCGTCAACAATAAAAGATAAAGAAGGACGGTTAAAGTCCCCTAAAAATATAATTAAATCATCCTCATTCATATTTGATATAACATGCTGGTATATCTCGAAAAATTCAGAATATGAGGAATTGTCAGAATAAGGAGGAAAGTAAACAATACCAAAAATTATACATATATAGATAAAGCAAGTAGAACAAAAAATCTCAATAAAAATTCTCTTAATTTTTTCTTAAAACCATTGCCCCATATGCTATCTCTTTCTCACTAATGTTTTCTTCCACTATTCATAGAGTTTGCCTTTATAGTTTTTCTGGGTATCACAAAATATGTGGAATATGTATCAAATATAAAAATATACGATTGTTAAACTTTAATGATAAAATACAAGCTTAAATAGAAAAATTTTAAAAATAATCTCTGTTTTCTTTTACTTTTTATTACTTTTATCAAATGAAACTTATTTACTAATTATAATTTCTTATACCTAATATAGAATTTTGAATTTGCCGACTGTATCAAACCATTTAACCAAGTATCAAACTATTAATATCCTCGTACAATATTTGAGTTAATTTTTTTTTTTTTTATTGAAGATGTGTATGTAAATAAATACAATATTGCCATATCATTTGCATAATTAAAAAATTTTTTTTTTTTTTTAATTTAAGTTTAAAAACTTCAATATTTAAAAAAAAAAATTAAATTATAATTTCTTTTGAAATTAAAAACTAATTATTACAACTGATTAGTCATTTGAGTACAAACACTGAAGAAGTCTGCAAGTAGTAGATGAAATCAAAAATTGTAACGAAATATGCGTATCTGTTAAGTTAAGCTAATTTGGTTAAATTAAAAAGGAAACTACTCGATTTTTTAAAAATAAAATCATAAATCATAAAATAAAATAAAATAAAAATTAAAAATATATTTTAAAAATTTATAACTGATTATTATTTTTAAGAATATTAACAAATAATTTTTGTTGTTGTATTAATATTTCATATATATAATATAAGTTATATTATAATATGATTTATAATTAAATTTTAATAGGTATATAAAGAGTTATATTTCAAATATTTTATATATTTAAAAAATAATTTCCAAATCTTACATAACTTTTAGAAAAACTAATTCTTTAAAGTTTTAATATGCAAGTTTTTAAAATCTTATATGTTGAAAATTCGGGGTAAATTACATTAGTCTTTCAATATTGTAACACCTGAAAATATATAGTAATATAAGACCCTAAAGTCTAAAGTAAAACTAAAAATTAATCGAAAAGGTTAAATTTAATAAAACTAAAAAAATTAATCGAAAAGATTAAATTTAATAAAACTAAAAATTAATCGAAAAGATTAAATTTAATAAAACTAAAGATTAATCGAAAAGATTAAATTTAATAAAAGTAAAAGATTAAATTTAAAAAATAAATAAGTAAAGTGATAACATTTTTTTTTAGTTATTTTCAATAATAACGGAATGCTTGTGTAAATCCGTTAATAAAAACTTTAGATTCTTTTTTCGAAACAAAAAAAAAGAATAAAAACAATTGGTGAAAAAAAAAAAAACCCAACAAAAAAAAGAAAAAAAGTGAAAACAATTAGTAAAAAAATCAACTTCAAATCAACAATTTATAACCATCAAGAATATCTTCCAAACTCCAAGAACATCAATTACAGTTTCTACCAAGAACATCAAGCAAGACTTCAGATCAACTAATCCAATCCAACAGCAACAACACAACAAGAGACTTTCTTTTTCACGGTAAAAATATTTTTTATACCCGTATGACTATATAGTCAAAGGGTATAATAAATTTGCCATTACGTTTGTGACGCAGAGAAGGAGGGGGGGTAGATATAGACTCAAGTGTATGGATCGGATCAGAATCGAAAAAAAAATCGATTTAGCTATGTATGTCCGTCCGTCCGTCCGCACGATAACTCAAAAACTAAAGGAGCTAGGATCTTGAAATTTTCGCAAATTCGTTTTTTTGCAATAGCCGTCACCGCTATTTAAATCCAACCATTTTGGTCCATGGGTTCGGGTAGCTGCCATACAACTTCCTTTTTCATATGAGTATTTCTCTGTACCTATTACAGCTACGTGTCTGAAATGTTGGCAAAAGTAGTTTAGTTTTATGGCCAAAGTTTCTGCAAAATTTTGTTGCTCTACTGCCAAGAGTTCGAGTAGCTGCCATACAACTCCTTCTTTTATATGAGCATTACACTACACCTAATGAAGCTGGTATGTTTGAAATTTTGCCAAAAGTAATTAATGTTTATAATAATAATGGTATAATGTTTATATAACGGTCATACGGGTATCCCAGAGTTGACACAGTCTACTCTACTACACTCTTCCTCGTTTTTATATAAGAATTTTTTTTATAATAAATGTTATTAGTATTACTATTGGTGAATTTTTTTTTATAACCAAAAAAAAAGGAAAAAAAATATTTTTTTTAAAATTTTTGTTGATTCTAGTAAAATTTTCCTTGTTTACATTTTTTTTTTTTTAAATAATAAAAAATTTCAAGTTCAAGTTTAAAATTTTTTTTGTTGTTATCTTTGAACAAATCATTACTAATAATAAAATAAACGTAATAATTTTTAATGACTCATCAAAAATTCCGTTTATTATTCTTTTTTTTGTTCAATTCAATTTATTTGCTGGTTAAAAAAATTTTTTACAAATTTTTAGTATAATTTTCTTTTTTCCTTCCTTCTCTCTTTATAACCATGGACGCTCAAACACTCCAAGTAATAAATTTCTTGTCCAGTAATATTAACAATATTACCCCATTTAATGGATAAAAGTTTGCCCTATCAGGTTTTATTGCCCGTGTAGACATACTAGTACTCACTATTGACTCACTGAATGCAAATTATCTACCATTTATATTAGGTTTCATAAAGGATAGAATAATAGGTAAAGCTAGGGAACAATTATGTAAATATGGTCCGATGTCAACTTGGCTTGAACTTAAGCAAGTTTTAATCAGGAACCATGGAGAACGTACCCCTATTCCCGAAATAATTGATGAGATAAAATTTTGTAGATGTAATACTACAGTCAAAAATTTTTTTGACGAAATTAGTAGTTTACTCTGCAAATTAAATAACGCTTATGTCCTAAATAATCGGGGCACACCCAACCAAATCCAAGATAATCAAAGAATGGTTTTTAACCATTTTACAGAAAATCTCCCACCATTAGCAAAAAATTTGATAGGATGTAAGGATCCATCTACCATTGATGAAGCCTTAGATTTATTGAATAAATTTGAATATTTATCAGAATCAAAAAATATTCAAAATAATAACAATTTTAAAAATAAAAATAGGTTTCAGAATGGAAATAACCAAAAAAATTTTACTATTCAAAATAAATCAAATAGATTCACCATAAATTCCTCTAGGAGTAATACTCCTAATTATAATTATAATAATAATAATAGTCACCGATTTAATTATAGTAACAACCATAATCAAAATTATAACCACAAATTTAATGATACGAGAAATAATGGTAATAGCCATAATTTCAATTACAACAATCACAGATTTAATAATACTGGTAATACTTCTTTCCGTAATAATAACATACATTATGACTATAACCCATCAAATAGACGACCAAGTCCAAACCCAATGGACGTTGCCACAAATTATAAAAATGATAGTCATAAAAATCAAAATTTTCAAAAAGATGCCAGAAGAAACTGCCCTATGTAGTCGTTAAAACTAATGAGAGAAATTTGCTATTTATTATCGATAGTGGAGCCGAGTTAAGTATAATAAATCCTAACATCTGTAATCCCAAATGGAAAATCCCAAATCAGCATACTATAATGAACGTTTTAAATCGCACTATAAAATCTCCAAACTGTTACAAATTCCCTATTTTTAATGAATTTAATGAACCCAAAAATTTTCTAGTAAAATTCGTTGAATTTGATTTTCATAATCAATTTGATGGTATTATTCGCAAATAATATTCTAATCGAATTAGATGCCATTATTGATTTTAAGAACAGAGTTGTGAAAACAAGAAATGCAATCATTCAAATTTATCTCAATGAAGAAGAAGAGATATATTCAAATAATTGCTATAGAGATGTGCTATAGGAGTTTGCGAAGTTTATAATGAATTAAAACTAAAATACTATTGGCCAAACATATTGGAAACAATAACAAAATTAATCAATAATTGCGAAGTTTGCCTATTGGCAAAACATGATCGACACCCTGTGAAAATACCTTTCAAAGTTAGTGAAACGGCTCAGAGATTCAACGAAATCGTGCATGTTGATATCTGGTTTCCTTACCGAAATGTGATGTACTTCACCTCAATTGATAAGTTTAGTAAATATGCAACTGTGCATAAACTAGACGATAGAAATTGAATGTCAATTTTAAAAGTTCTTAAAGAACGAATCCAATTTCTTGGAAAAATGAAAAAAATTGTATTCGATAATGAACGTTGTATTTTACATAATTCTGTTGACTTATTTTTAAAAGAAAATGATATCGAATCACATGCTACTACACCTGGAAGTAAGACAGGGAACGCCGATATTGAAAGACTTCACGGGACTCTTAACGAACATCTCAGGATCCTTGAAGTTGCAAATTCAAGTGAGGACCTCGAACACAAAATATTTAAGCTTATCGGAATCTATAATAATACTATCCACTCAACAACTAAGCTTCGTCCCATTGACTTCATTCAAAAGAATTTATGCCGGGAAGATATTCGTTCACTCGCGGAATCAGTTCGAAGATTACAAAAATTCAAGAATTGAATAACTAAATAAATCACGGGATAAAAACTTCAAGCTCTATGAAAATGTTGTCGTAAACAGAAACATTGGAAAGAATAAACCAAAGTATAAAAAACTAAGTTTTTTTTTTTTTTTTTTCTTCCTTTACATTTATTGAATAATTACAATTACAAGTAAAAATAAAATTACAGATACAACTATAAACTCTACAATACACGTATTTTCAATAAATGCCACTCCTGTCGGAGCATAGGGCGGAAACAAACTCCTTCCATCTATCTCGATCTTGCGCTATTCGCCTGACTTCTGCCCAACTCTGCTGCCGGGACTCTGCTAAGACCGTTCTGACCCAGGTGTTGCGTGGTCTTCCGCATCTTCGTTTTCCCTGAGGATTCCATTGAAATGCCTGCTTGCCAATATCATCGTCCGGCTTCCGCAGGGTGTGGCCTATCCACCGCCATTTTCTACATAGGATTTCTGTTGCTATTGGTTTGCTGGCAGTAAGTGTTAGAAGGTCCTGGTTTGAAATTGTATTAGGCCAAAATATCCTGCATATTCTCCTCAGACACCTATTAACAAAAGTCTGTAGTTTTCTGGATATGTTATCTGTGACTTTCCAGGTTTCGCAAGCGTATAGTAGAACTGGTTTAACGCTCGAGTTGAAAATTTTTAGTTTGGTTTTTCTACTAATGTTTCTACAGCGCCAAACGTTACTAAGTTTATGATAAGCATGCCTGGTCTTATTTATCCGGGACGATATGTCCTCCTCCGCGCCACCGCTTTTTGTTATCATGCTTCCCAAGTAGCAAAATTCATCAACCTCGTCGATTACTATAGATTTGTTGTTAATATCAATTGTTAGTGGTGTCTGAATACTTGTTTCTAGTCGCATTAGCTTCGTTTTGCTAAAGTTTATTTTTAACCCAACATTTTTAGCATTAATAATAAGTTTTTCTAATTTTGAGCTAATAGATGGTAAACTGTGCGACATGAGGCAAATATCATCAGCGTAATCAAGTTCCCCTAGTTTTTCGAATGGGCGCCACTGTATTCCATCAGATGTTTCAGCGTCGGTTTTTCTGATTACACTGTCTAAAACTATTAGAAACAGTATGGGGGAGAGTACCTTGACGAACTCCGTTATTTATTGCAAATTCAGCGCTTGTTTTCCCTTTAAATCGTACTGTACAAGCGGTATCCCTATAAAGTTCTTTTATTAGTTCTGTTAACTTATCAGGGATTCCCAGAACTCTTAGCGCTTCCCAAATGGCATTTCTTGAAACGGTGTCGAATGCAAGTTCAAAATCGACGAAGAGAACGAACAATGGAGATTGCCATTCAGCCGACTGTTCGATGATGATTCGTAGGGTATTTATGTGATCAACACAAGATCTCTTAGGTCTGAATCCCGCTTGCTCGCGACGCAGTAAGTTGTTGACGGTTGGAGAAATACGGTCTAAAATGATGAATGCCAGTAATTTCTCGACAGAATTTAAAAGTGTAATTCCTCGCCAGTTACTGCAGTTGCTAAGGTCGCCTTTTTTTGGAATTGGTACAATGATCCCTTCTTTCCAGCTTCTTGGGATTCTTCCAGTTGTCCATGTTTCCCGGATAATTGGAACCAGGGATGTGGTTAGTACCTCGGGACCGCTTTTCAACAGCTCTGCTGGTAAATTATCAGGGCCCGGAGATTTGTTGATCTTTAATTTTGCAATGGCATTTGCTATTTCCTCTCTGCTTGGTGGTGCTGTAGAGATATTACGTCTGGGATTGCGTCGTTTTGTGATTTCAACTGGCAAACTGCTTTCCCCCCTCAGTTCAGTAGAGTCTTCGAAAAATTCCTTCCAAAGGTTCAGTTGTTTTTCCTCTGTTGTGAGAATATTTCCGTTGCAATCTTTAAGTGGAGGTGCTTCGACTCTTGTTCTCGAAAGTTTGTTTATAGCAGAGTAGATGCCGCGTAGGTTGTTGCGGTATGCAGCTCTTTCCGCCTCTGAGCCGATGGTATTCACAAAACGCTCCCGATCTTTTCTCGCTGAAGATTTTATTTGACGTTCGATATTATTATATTCCCCTTTTAGTCGTTGTTTCTCCGCTGGCAATCGAGCTTGACCAAGCTGTGGTTTAAGCTTCCGACGTTTTTCTATTAGCTTCCACGTATCCTCTTCTATCCAAGGCTTTTTCTGGTGTTCTTGAGTGCCAAGGGTTCTTTGGGCAGCTGTTTTACAAGCACTTTCAATATTGTTCCAGGTGATCGGTTCATCCATTTTGTGCAGTATATTGTTAACTGATTCTTTATATTCCTCCATCTTACCCGAATCTTGAAGTTTTGAAACATCATATTTTGTTCTACGATTATGACGTTGACGAATCGCAGCTGGGCGTAATCTAATTTCTCCAAGTAGTAGGTTATGGTCGCTGTAAATATCAGCGCCTCTACAAGCTCTGACATCTAGTAGGGAATTGTGATATGTTCTACTTATCAGGATATGATCAATTTGATTTCGCGTCGATCCATCTGGAGACTGCCATGTATATTTATGGATGTCGCGATGCGGAAATCTAGTGCCTCCAATGAAGAGATTATGTGCTGCGCACAGGTCGACCAATCTTTCTCCATTATTGTTCCGTGTAGGCCCGAGTCCATGACAACCCATGACTCTTTGGAGATTGGAATTGTTGTTACCTACCTTGGCATTAAAATCGCCAAGGATGATTTTGATGTCGCCTTCCCTCGTGTCGTTTAACGCAGCTTCTAGCTGACTATAAAAGTTTTCTTTGTTCTCATCTTCATCGGGTTCAGTGAAGGCGTAGCACTGAATAACAGCGATGTTTCGGAATTTGGAATGAAAACGTGCTGCGATGATACGGTCGGATATAGGTTTAAATTCAATTAGCGCCCTTTTCATTCTTCGTGTTATTAAAATTCCCACCCCGTTTACATGGGAGATGTTATTTCCACTATACATGAGGTAGTGTCCGGATTGTGCTTGAAAGCTTCCCTGTCCCTTCCATCTCATTTCACTTAATCCTAATATTTCGAGACAATAACGGTCCATTTTCCGGCATACTTGCGCAAGTTTTGATGGTTCCGTGAGCGTTCGAACATTCCATGTTGCAAATCTTGTCCTTTTACGAAAGCCAAAAGTCGTTACCGAAGAATCTGTTAAATATCCGAGGCTTGAACCCGTTTCATGTGTAAATTAATTTTACGGCCGGGCTACAAACCCTGCGCAACCCATACGGGAGGCTCATGCGCCTTCTTCGCCGTTGGATTTTCATCTCATCCGCCTCCGAAGCCGTTGACCAGTTTTCACGTGTATCCTCGCCAGGAGCCCTCACAAGGTGCTATCAGCCGGGCCAGCTGAACCTAGGTTTTTTAACGAGGTTGGTACTCCTCCCCCTCCTCCTTTCTCATCCGGGCTTGGGACCGGCATTGGCGGAGTTAAAAAAAAAAAAAAAAACTAAGTAAATACACTAAAAATGGTTCATACATCATTTACACTAGTAATAACAGAAAAACACGGTACACCATTACACAACAGAAACGAAAACTTCTCTTTTCTCGTTCTAGATGTTTTTTCTAGTTCCAATTCTAGTAGGACAATTATTGGAAATTAACAACATTAATAACGATCATGGTTTCGCATTGTTAAGATTGAATGAAAGACTCATAGTGGACTATTACACAAAATTCCTCCATATTACTAATCTTAGTCAGTATGAAGAAGCTGTTAATACTATTGAAAACAACCTTAAATTTTTAAATATAACCGATAAAACTAGTGATTTTGAAATTTTTAATCGTGAACTAGTTCTTGCCAAACATAGCCTTAGAATAATTACATCGCATGCTACTAAAGCAACTCGCGTAAAATGTGGCCTATTAAATATAGTAGGTACTGACCTAAAGTTCATTTCAGGAAATATTGACTCTGAAAACGCTGAAGAAATTTCCAATCATCTAAAAAATTTAGATGACAATACATTACAAATGACAGACCAAATAAATAAACAAGTTGTTATAAATAATAATTTAATAAGACATTTAGACGAAATAACCACCCACGTTAACGCTCAACAGCAAGAACTCAATCAATACTTAGAAAACATTACCATGACAACGAATAAAGTAATACTGCTGGTAGAAAAACCCAAATTAATGCTAAAAATTTATGCAGATATTAATCTAATTAATAGACAATTAGAAAAAATCTCTGACATAATTCTAATGAGCAAACTGGATGTGTTACCTCATGACATATTTTCTGACGAGGAAGTCAATAAATTCAATATCACTAGAAATATCCTACCATACATTAGAAATAGTGTGCTAATCCAAGATAATTCTTTAATATTTGTTATTAGCATACCTAATTTTACAAAGGAAAATTATTTTGATTGCTTGGTAATTCCTTTCCCTAACCAACAAAAAGAAGAATTAGATTACGAAATTGAAAAAGTCATTATTAATAATAATAAAATTTATAAAGATAGCAACTTAATCTTAAAAGAGAAAAATCTAAAAATCCACACCGATAATTGTTTGCGTAATATATTAGAAACAGCTAACACTTGCAAATTAAGAATCAATAACGATAGTTTAATTGAAGAAATTTCTAACGGTATAATTATTACAAAAATTTACATACAACCCAACTTACACAAAATTGTTTACAACAACGGATTAGTATCAAAGGTAACAACATCATAAAATATAAAAACTGTCATATAAAAATGAATGATCTTTTATTTATTAATAAAATTGAAAACTTCACAACTTTACAATAGTATTGTAATTCCCACAATTCATGTTAATTTTACAAAGTTAATTAATAATGTAACATTGGAAAAAATAAATTTAGAAACTCTTAAAATAGAGAAATTATTGACTATGTTCAACTTAAAACAAAAAAAATAAATTATACATTTATGATTGTAAATTCAAAAATAATCCTTTTTTTTGTAATATTATTGTTAGCTAAATTTAAATGTAAAAAAAGAAGAATTGAACGAATTATAATTGAACCAACTATAAATACTAAAGAAAAATTACCCACCATCACATTTAAAACCTAAACCATTTGCGGAGACCGCAAATTCTTTGGGGGATGGAGGAGTAATATAAGACCCTAAAGTGGTCATATTTTATCTAATACATTTTATAAATTATCTAAAACGATATTTATCTTAATCTTTGAAAATAATCTATTTTTATTTACTTGGAAATATTATCTGTTTTCTTTCTAAAGTAAAATTTCTATAAACGAAAAACTATTTAATAATTTTAAGTAATACTTAACCCACTTAAGAATATTTCCACTTATACTTTCACGCGTTGTAATAAATGCAGTGATAACAAAATTCATTTTCAATAATTATTAATTATGACTTGTATTCATTTAAATGAAAATGAGTTTCGTTAATATAGCAATATTACAAACTCTTTAGAAATTCTTAAGAAATTCTTAAGTTGAATGTTCATAAACTAGATTATTTATTAGTAACGCTGATAAAACAATATTGGTTCAGTTCGATCTTTTAGATTTAAGTAATATAATAATTTAGTATTTAAGTAACATAATTTTGTATTAAAATTTGAGTTTTGGTTAAGATCTTGTGAAGACAAGATATTCTTGTAAAAAGTTTTATAATTTGTATTTAAAAATCAATAATTTGTATTTCAAAAAAAAATCAATAAATAAATTTTATAAAATTAAAATAAAAAGAAATCTTTTAATAACAAATAAAATTAATAAAATAATATTAACATAAAATTATATAGACTCTTAATATACAATATGATCAATAGACGTGTTGATCAAATCAAGTGTATTGAAATGTATGTTTATGCTTATTTACATATGTGTTTATATTTTAATATGATTTTATGTTAAAAAAAACACTGAAAGATGGTGTAGGTAATTTTTTCATAGTATTATTTTAAATGGCTGGGATTTTATAATTTAACCCTTGGTGGCTTGTCGTTTCATTGGGAAATTGCCTATTAAATTGCGGTTTCTAGTTTTAAAGGCGTTGAAAAGTTAAAGCCAAAAAAGTTATAAAAGAAAAATTTAAATTTGAGATGTAAGTTGTCGTTTTATTTTCATAAATTTTAAGTAAGAATAAGTAAGAAAAATAATAAATAATAAAAATAACACAAATTATTTTAATTTTAAAATTATCATTATTTTATTATTTTAAAAAATTAATCAATATAAAATGTATGCATTTCGAGCATAGCCCTTTTAGCCCATTAATTAATAAAAAACCTTGTTGATTCTACTTTTTTTTTTTTTTAATTAATTTAAATCCGGAATATAATTGAAAGAAATCCTTTTTTAAATACACCAAATAATTTAAAAAGAAAAAGGATTTCTTTCAATTATATTCCGGAGGTCACAAATCATCTTAAACCCATTTATAAAAAATTTAATATGGATATTGTATATGAGAATAAAAACAAAATTGGCTATTTATTTAAATCAACAAAAAACAAACCTGAGAATGTAAATAAATCAGGTATATATAAAATTACATGTAAAGAGTGCAATATAAATTATTATGCACAAACCAAAAGAAAAATAGGGGATAGATTCAAAGAACATTTAAGCTATATTAAAAACGGACAACATAAAAAATCTGGAGTATCAATCCATGCATTTGAGAAACTCCATCTCAACTTAAATTCATACGAACTTAATTTAGTAAAATGTATTAGGAACCCAGCAAAATTAGATGCATATGAAACTTATTACATTAATAAAGACAACAACAATATGAATGCAGACAAAGGAAATACTGATAAGTTTTTATTTGATAGCATTCGCTAACTTATTATAATATAAAAAATTTTTTGTTTTTGTAATTCCGTTCAATTTATTAGTTTATTTAAAATATTTCTTTTTTGATTTATCTTGACGAATGTTTAAAAACTTTTTTAATATGTTATAATTTTATTTAATTTTGTTTTGGTAATTTTGTTTTAGTTTCGTTCAATTTTTATTTTTTAATATGTTATAATTTTATTTAATTTTGTTTTTGTAATTTTGTTTTAATTTCGTTCAATTTTTATTTTATTTTATTTTTTAATATGTTATAATTTTATTTAATTTTGTTTTTGTAATTTTGTTTTAATTTCGTTCAATTTTTATATTTTTTTATTTTTTAATTTAATTTGATTTATGACATAATATATTTATAAGGGTTCTCTAATACATATATATACATATATTTATATTTAATAGCAATCGTGCAGTGCTGATGATGGGCTATGCTCGAAATGCATACATTTTATATTGATTAATTTTTTAAAATAATAAAATAATGATAATTTTAAAATTAAAATAATTTGTGTTATTTTTATTATTTATTATTTTTCTTACTTATTATTAGAGAAAATTAATTAAAAAAAAAAAAAAAAGTAGAATCAATAAGGTTTTTTAAAAAATTTAAATTTGAACAAATTTTTCAGATATTATTTTACTTTTCCCGTCTCATCTATTTAATTTTATTTCTCAACAAGTATTCAATTTTATATACGATGTACGGAATTTTAATTGTACACACTAAATATTCAATATTCATTTTGTTAAAATTCCTAAATTTAGTCTATTCTTAAAATTCATTTGATAGTAAAAAACAAATTCGTTTGTCTGCTCTTCGCTATGATGCTATATTATTTCAATACCTAAAGAGTAAAATGAATATTTTAAAAAGAAAATTTTGATTGAATATTAAAAAAAAAAAAATATTTATACATACACACATATTGTATTGAATTATTTATATTTGATTAAGTTAAGCTATTTAAATACTAGTATATTGGTTTTTGGTATTATCAGTATTATATTGAAACACACAAACTCATTAAAAAAATAAAATTAATGTACCATCTCTATAACTTTTTTTTACTTTTTTTTAAAGAAAATAATAATAATATAAAACCATGTGTAGGATGAGAAAGGTATATGTTTTTTCTAATGTATAATATCGTTTTTACTCTTTCGTGTGGCATTGGATTTCACAAAATATAGTGAGAGATTTTTTGTTTTACTTGCTTTATCTATATATGTATAATTTTTGACAATACCAAGGTATAAAAAGTTGTTACCTAAGTTAACTTTAATAAATTGGTGATCGACAGAGTGGTAAGTCCTAGTGATTAATGACACTAGATAAGGTATTGTTTACTGAAAGTAGTGCACCACAACCACGGGAACAATTTGTAGCAAGATTATCCCGATCTTTCCTATAAATCGACCAAGTACTGTCCAAAATTTCTTCATTTACGAAGGAATGTTTCAGTGATAGCCAGAATATTAAATTCACATGACTTAGCGTCAATATATAATTTCTTAAGCTTTCCGCTCATATTAGAGGAACTAACGCTATTTTTATTTTTGATGCTATGGTTAGACAGTGTGACTAAATTGGAATTAGTGTTTGGAATTGGAATTAGAATTTTGAATTTAAATTGCTACTTGCTGCTCGGCCTAAAAACTTATTATAATTTTCACGAGACTGATACAAGTGATTTTAGTAATTGCTATTGCAATGACTACGAAAAGCACTAAGATCTTCTTCTACCTGTTTGGAAGTGAAACCAAATTTAAAGTGATACTTAAAATAAAGGCCGTATAATTCCTTGTAATTAGATGGTAACCCTTCATTATGTATCATTACAAGTAAATTTGTTCTTGTTTTACCCTCAAGAAATAGCCTCACACAATTTAGAATTTTATTATAACCATTTAAAAGTTATCTGTATGTATTCTATGTGTATTAATTTTATAGCAGCTATAACTTCTTGTAACTTTTGTTGTTGTTTTATGTCTAAAAGTATAATGTGTATTATATGTGTATGATAATATTTACTTGACAAGATGTATATAACCGTACATATACATACATATTTTTATGAAATGGACATAATGAAAAAAAAAAATTAATTTCATTTTGCATTTGGCTGATTTTTATACCCGTATGACTATAAGTCAAAAGGGTATACTTAATTTTCCATTACATTTGTGAATATTTAAAATAACGATAAATATTTTTGTTTAATGAATTGTTTTCTTTTTGTATATGTATATATTTTCTAAAATTTACTGCTATAATAAAAGGATGCAAGATTTTAAGCTTTTTGTATGTATTTTTAAATTGTAATGTAATGTAATATGATGTATTCTAATAGGTTTTTTCCTTTTAGCCGTAATATAAAAATTTTATTAAAAATAAATAAAATATACCTTTTAAAAAAATATTGGAATAAAATTATTTTTAATTTTACAAAACCTTTAAATTTTTTTTTTCCTCTACAGGTATATTATATACAATCTAAATAAGTACATATTATCTTATTGTCTCAATTCGCAAATGTCATTAGTACATTGACCAAGTCAATTTTAAAAATAAAGGAAAGAAAGCAATAACCTTGGTTTCCTTCAATTTCTAATAAATAAAAATTTTTTACTTTGATTTCTATTTCTAAAATTATTTGTGAATACTAAGAAGCTCTTTATATGTGTTAAACCAGTATAGTTTTTTATGCATACAGAAATAAAAATGCGAACAGAAAAAACAAACGAGGGAGATTATAGTTGCCCTTGTCAACTTTTAGATAGCCGTGCATACCCTCTGTGATCTATAAGATAAGATTAACCGTTATTTGATTGCTTTATGCTGTTACATATATTATAGCCCAAAAGGCAAGTACCGAATGGTCCTGAGTTGACAAACTAATTTTTTATATTAAATTCAACTTATACAATTCATTACATTGTGGGGTAATAACAATTGAACAATTAGGATAAATAACTAAATAAAAATTAAAATGAAAAAAGTCTTAAATAATAATCAAATAAAAAGTTGGCTTATTAAAAGTAGTTATACAATTAAACTTATTCAACTAATTAAAAGTGAATTTATAATTAAACATAAAAATCCATAGTAATCAATAATAAGAATAATACAAAAATCAATTTAAAGTAATATAAGAAAAAAGCAATTAATTAAATTTACAATAAAATTCTTCAATTTAAAGAATTTAATAACTCACCTTATTATGTTCAACATATCTTCAATATATTCAGAGTTGAATGATAGCAACCAGGCTTTGAGTTTTGAAGAAAATTGAGAATATAACATCTTATTTTCGACCATACCTTTATGGTAAAAAAATTTACGGTTGTTACCAATCACAAACTCCTTGTTTGGTTTTTTAACATTAATAATACAACTTATAGAATTATGCGCTGGCTTTTTAAATTAGAAGAATACGATTATTGTGTTATCCACAAATCGGGTCACTTGAATACGAATGCAGACGCTTTATCTAGATTAAAAATATCCAATATTAACGTTATTACAAGAGCACAATCTAATAAAACAAATCACAGTCAAAAGAACGTATTACAAGACAAAAACCTTAATAATCCTGAAAACAACAATTCCGACCAAGATAAAATTCATAAACATACTACAAATCAAAATATACAATCAGACGATAATATACTAGAAAACCAAATTACTACTCTTACCGATCCTACAGAAATCAAAACAATTCTAGAAGAATATCATAATAGTCCAGTTGGAGGACACCAAGGTGTAAATTGTACACTACAAAGACTTAAACAAAAGTTTTACTTTAAAAATATGAAGCAAACTATAATCAAAAATGTATCTTCTTGCGAAATATGTCAAAAAATAAATGAAGCTTTAAAACTAAAATACCTATGAAAATAACAGATACTCCTAATAAACCTTTCGAAAAAATTGCTTTGGATATAGTAGGACCATTATCGACTTCTGAATCGGGTAATATGTATATATTAACGTTTCAAGATTTACTCACTAAATTTATGTTAGCTATTCCTATTCCTAATCAGGAAGCTGTCACAGTAGCCGATGTTTTTGTGCGGAAGATCATTTGCATTTTTGGTACTCCAAAAATAGTTCTAACTGATCAAGGTACTAATTTTATGAGTGAAGTGTTTAAAAGGACTTGTTCATTGTTAAAAATCAAAAAGATAAACACAACCAGTTACCATCCAGAATCCAATGGTTCCCTAGAAAGAGCACTCGTTCCTTGGGAAACTATTTGCGTTGTTATGCAAATAAGGATCCTGATAATTGGGATACGTGGTTAGACTTTGCTATTTTTACACATAATACAACTCCTAGTACTTCAACAAAATTTACACCGTATGAAATATTATTTGGTATTAAACCCGAATTACCATCAACTATCTCTAAAAGTATTGAACCTTTGTATAATGTTGACGATTACGTTCTCAACTTAAAATCACGCCTTCAAAATAGTTATAATGAAGCTAGAAATAATTTAATTAAATCCAAAGAAATAAACAAAAGAATCTACGATAAGAATACTAGATTACTAGATATTATTGTGGGAGATAAAGTATGGCTACTCGATAAAGTACGAAAAAATAAAAAATTAACCTCATGTTATCTAGGGCCTACCGAAGTTGTAGAAATAAATTCCCCAGAAAATACTACTATTAAAATTGGAAGGAAAACAAAACTAGTTCATAATAATCTGTTAAAAATGTTTATTGAATAAATATATATATAAATAAAATATTCTTTTTTTTAAACAAATTAAACTTAATCCTTATTTTTACAATCATAAACATAACAATAATGTTTGTTTACATAAATATAATAAGTTTTTTTTACTATCGCATATATAATTATATTGGATAACGATACTTTAAGTAAAAAAAAAATAAAAAAAAATAAAAAAAAATAAAAAAAAAAAAAAAAAAAAAAAAACTAAACATAATAATAAATTTTTTTATATATTAGATAATAATTACTTTAAGCAATAAATAAAAACAACTATGTTCAAATTACAACAATAATTTTTATATATTAAATAATAAATCACTTTAATGTTAAGCAAAATACAAAATGTCTCAAATTACAAAAAAAAAAAAAAATGCATTACTATCACAATTTCTGACAATTTTTTTTTCCCATGGGGGAAGGTGTAATATGCCACTCCAAAAATTATAACTAAGTACTAAATAAACTTAAATATATAAAGTAGGTTAAAGTATAATGTAACATATGGTTTGCATATGGATATACTTAAAATATTATAAAGAATTAAAACAAAGATAAGGCGCCGTTTTAATTCAAATAAAAGTAGAAGTGCAACTTTAAAACGGGGACCAAGAGTGCCGTTTCAAGTCAACTCCAATGGGTTCAGCGCAGAGTGTCACCCAGACATTAAATAGCAGCACAGAGGAAATATTAAAGGAAGTTCTCATCAAAATCAGCGTCGTAATCATATACGACGTCTTGAAAAATTTCTTCACCAGGAAGATAAGAGCGACTCAAGAATTACCAGTCTAAATACAAAGTAAGTCAAATTAAATTTAAATAAAAAAAAATAAAAATTAATTATTTAGCATATCAAAAATATTATAACGCATATAATCCTGATTACAATGTACAAAATTATATTAATTGTTTAAAATTTTAAATTAACTTAATGTTACGAAATTTCGAAATTAAAAAAAAAAAAAATATAAATTTTAAGAATATATTAAAATTCTAAAAAAAAAAAAAATTAAAAAAAAAAAAAAACACATATATACGTAAATAATAAAAAGGTATATTACTAATATCGATATATTTACAAAAAAAAAAAATAAAATTATACATGACTTTCTTTACTAATTTTAAAATAACCACTGTTACAAAATAAAATGTTTGTATAAATATTGCTATTCCTATAAAAAAAAAAAAAGAAAATATAATAATATTTTTTTTTCACTTCAAATTAACTCAAAAAGGAAAATAATTTTTATTTCTTGATAAGCATTCTGAACTAATTTGTATGAACCTCAGTTTGAGAACGAGAAAAATTCTTAAATCAGATCCTATGCCACTTCCTCGTTCTCCAATAAAGCCTTCGCCTTCCACAGCTAATAAAGAAAAAGATCCCCAGCTAATAAAGAAAAATAGACCAAATTAAAACTAGCGATCAAAACTGTTTTAGCAAAATGTCTGAATTCGATATTGAACGTGCCAATAAAATGATTCCCGTTTTAAGCAGAGATTCTGCTGAGTTACAAAGATTCCTGCAACTCGCAGAATTACAATACGAAAGAGCTAAGAAGGACGGAAAATTAACAGACTTTTTGGAAGTCATTACATCCAAAATTTCCGGGCGTACATATAACGCCACAATACGCTACCAAAAATTAGACGATTGGGAAAACCTCAAAACTTCTCTTACTGAGAAATTTTCAAAAACAAGATCCACCCAAATAATTCAAGTGAAAGTATTTTCTTTGAGTCAAGGGCCATGGGAATCGGTTACACATTACTCGGAAAGAACTGAAAGGCTTCTTGATGAATTAAATATGGCTAGTGTTAAGGATTCCATGACTAATGACGGTGTGCAAGCTATTCACGAACTAAATGAATCTTTAGTAATGAACAATTTTATAAATGGATTATTGGATCCACTAAAAATAATAGTTCGCACAGCCAGATTGCCCACTTTGGGTGAATCCATAAATTTGGCTATTAATTAAGAAAAATTAAATGTAGTCACAAATTATAAAGGTAGCAATCAAAATAAGAACTGCTATAATGGAAATAACAATAGTAACAAAATGCCTTATTGTAATTTTTGTAAAACAAATACACATTACACTAGAGAATGTCGACGGTCGGTTGTCCGTCAAAATTTCAATCCAAATTTCAACCAAAGAACTAACTTAAATAATTCCGCAAAATTTAATAACCCGCGGTTTATATACTCCAATTCCAGTCCACAAGTAAATACAATAACACAAGAGAAAATTTGTCGTTATTGTAAAAATCCTGGACATACTTTAGAAGAATGCACAAAATTAGCACTCAATAAAAATAAAAAGAATAATATTAATCATTCTCAAACTCATACATATGAGGAAAATTACCAGCAGCCTGGTCCCTCGCGCCTCAGGACACAGGCGAGCCAACTAAAATAGAGAGCCCCAATTCTAGTTCAAAGAAATTACTACATTTTAAATCAAATCAATTTCAAAATCAAGATCTAAATAAAACTCAATTTCAAAATCAAATTCAAAATCAAAATCTAATTCAAAATCAAATTCGAAATCAAAATCAAAATCAATTTCAAAATCAAATTCAAATTAAAAATCGAATTCAAAATCAAATTCGAAATCAAAATCAAATTCAAAATCAAATTCGAAATCAAAATCAAATTCGAAATCAAAATCAAATTCGAAATCAAAATCAAATTCGAAATCAAAATCAAAATCAATTTCGAAATCAAAATCAAAATCAAATTCTAAATCAAATTCAAAATCAAAAACAAATTCTAAATTCAAAATTAAATTCTATACCAAGCGAAATTTCAAATTTAAAAGTTAATCAAAATTTAACAGAAACAATAATGTTAAATCAATCAAAAAATCGTACGTTTTCCAGTATCCTGTCGCTAGAAATACATGGGGTGGAAAATCAATTTACTAATTTGTTGATAGATTCTGGTGCAAATAGAAGCATTATTAAAGTAAATGTTTTGCATGACAATACGTATGTTGATCTCATGTCCATTGAATTGAAAGGTATTTCACCTGAACCTATCCATACAATTGGAACTACTACATTGTTTGTTGAGGTTCCTGGTCATAAACTGAAAAGATATGCTGTACTTTTTCATGTAGTTTCCGCTAATTTTCCAATCGCACAAGATGGTATAATTGGCGAAGACTTTTTGAATAAAACCAAAGCCATTATCGATTATGGTAACGATCAAGCAATTTTCAATTTTAATAATTCAATAGTTCCAATCAAATTCCAAACGGAAAATAAAGTGGTGGTAATACCACCACGTACGGAAAAATTAATTAAATACGGTCCTGTAACAATTCAGGAAGAATCAATTACAATGATAAATCCCAAAAATTTATAAAAAAAAAATGAATATTTAAGAATGAAGAAAATGGCATATTTATAACTAATACTATCGTAAAACCAGAAAATGGTTACATATACTTAGTATAATAAACGTAAATGAAAAACCATATGAATTACGTAATGAAGAATTAAAAATGAATTTGTCTCCTATTGAAAATTTTAATATCTATACGCTACCACAAGTTGAAATTACAAATTTAATAGAAAATCGTTTAAAAAACTTAAATAAACAATTAGATCTGTCTCATCTTAATTCAGAGGAAAAAACTTTCATCATAGATATATGGAGAGAATATAATCAATTGTTTTAGAAGGTGATAATTTGACCTGTACAGATACAATTAAGCATGAAATAAACATACAATCTAATAAACCACCCGTTAACATTAGACCAGAAACTCATAAATCCGAAATAAAAAGACAGGTTGATGAAATGTTAATGCAAGGAATAGTCCAACATAGTAAAAGCTCTTGGAACAGTCCATTATTAGTCGTTCCTAAAAAACCAGATGCTAACGGAAATAAAAAAATGCGTGTTGTGGTTGATTATCGAAAATTAAATGAAATAACCATAAGTGATTCATATCCCCTGCCAAATATTGAAGATATTCTTGGACAGTTGGGAGAATCTAAATACTTTTCTACTTTAGATTTAGCAAACGGGTTCCATCAAATCGGTGTTGCAGAAAAAGATCGTGAAAAAACTGCTTTTAGTACACCGTATGGTCATTTTGAATTCATACGAATGCCTTTTGGGTGGCGAAATGCACCTCCTACTTTTCAAAGGCTTATGAATATAGTTTTCACCGGCCTCCAAGGCATCCGTTGTTTCGTGTACCTGGATGATATTGTTATCTATGGTAAAAATCTCGTTGACCATAATCAGAAATTATTACATAACAAATTTTTACATAAAGAAGTGCTATATCTTGGTCATGTTATAACAGAAAAAGGTATTAAACCCGATACAAATAAAATAAATACAATTTTTAATATAGATCCGCCACAAAATCAAAAGGCTATAAAATCTTTCCTAGGATTAATAGAATATTATCGTAAATTCATACCAAAGCTCTCAGCTATAGCACAACCAATGAAAAAATTGTTAAAAAAAGATGCTAAATTTGTTTGGGATGAATTTTTTAAAATCTTAAAAAAAGCTATAACCGAATACCCAGTATTATAATATCCTGATTTCACGAAAGAATTTTATCTCACAACAAATGCGAGCGACACAGCTTTAAGTGCTGTTTTATCGCAACAAACCTTAGAACAAGGCAAAGTAATGGATCTACCAATCCAATAAAATACCTATGAAAATAACAGATACTCCTAATAAACCTTTCGAAAAAATTGCTTTGGATATAGTAGGACCATTATCGACTTCTGAATCGGGTAATATGTATATATTAACGTTTGAAGATTTACTCACTAAATTTATGTTAGCTATTCCTATTCCTAATTAGGAAGCTGTTACAGTAGCCGATATTTTTGTACGGAAGATCATTTGCATTTTTGGTGCTCCAAAAATAGTTCTAACTGATCAAGGTACTAATTTTATGAGTGAAGTGTTTAAAAGGACTTGTTCATTGTTAAAAATCAAAAAGATAAACACAATCAGTTACCATCCAGAATCCAATGGTTCCCTAGAAAGAGCATATCGTTCCTTGGGAAACTATTTGCGTTGTAATGAAGGATCCTGATAATTGGGATGCGTGGTTAGACTTTGCTATTTTTACACATAATACAACTCCTAGGACTTCAACAAAATTTACACCGTATGAAATATTATTTGGTATTAAACCCGAATTACCATCAACTATCTCTAAAAGTATTGAACCTTTGTATAATGTTGGCGATTATGTTCTCAACTTAAAATCACGACTTCAAAATAGTTATAATGAAGCTAGAAATAATTTAATTGAATCCAAAGAAATAAACAAAAGAATCTACGATAAGAATACTAGACTATTAGATATTATTGTGGGAGATAAAGTATGGCTACTCGATAAAGTACGAAAAAATAAAAAATTAACCTCATGTTATCTAGGGCCTACCGAAGTTGTAGAAATAAATTCCCCAGAAAATACTACTACTAAAATAGGTAGGAAAACAAAACTAGTTCATAATAATCTGTTATAAATGTTTATTGAATAAATATATATATAAATAACATATTCCTTTTTTTTAAACAAATTAAACTTAATCCTTATTTTTACAATCATAAACATAACAATAATGTTTGTTTACATATAATATAATAAATTTTTTTTACTATCGCATATATAATTATATTGGATAACGCTACTTTAAGTAAAAAGAAAATAACAAAAAAATAAAAAAAAAAAAAAAACAAAACATAATAATAATTTTTTTTATATATTAGATAATAATTACTTTAAACAAAGAAAAATAAAAATAAGTAAAGAAACAGTTAGTCGGTGCAACCGACTTAGAAATACCCTACACTTATTTGGTTCAAATTTAATGGGAAGTTAATAAGTAATTTTAAAACCATAAAAGATTTTATAAGTTTGTCAACATTTTCTAATTGCTTTATCTATTCAAAAATATTCCAAATTCTTATTAATTTATCTATTTAAAAATATTAAAAAACAAAAAAACTTGAAATAAATGAAAATATATTTATTTCGATTCAATTACAAAAGTTAAAAAATTTGAATTATTAAATTTTGTGATAAAAAGCTAATCAAAGCATAATATATTTAATAATTCAAATTTTTCAGTTCGATCAAAAGCTTCTATAATCCGAACTCATTAACCAAACTCGACCAGAACCAATTCTCATGATACTTTCAATACTAGTAACCTACAGTTTAAATTTCTTCAAAATAGCGGCATCATTTTTTGAGTTATGCTATTTTTAAGATAAATGTTTGTTAGCCCTTGAACTTTCCAAAGGTTCCAGAATCCGAAACCATGGTACGATTTCGCCCATATGCAGTCCGCGCTGTATTTTATATACTAGTGAACCCTTGTACACAACTGGAACGTTCTATCTTAATTTTAAGTTACTATTTTAAATAATTTCGATTATAAGCTTTTAAACCTTGGTAGGTCTAAGAGAAGTACTGAACCGACACTCCAATTGATCCCAAATTTAGGGGGCCACACAAATAATAAAGAACATCCTTGTGCCAAATTTGAAGCTTCTAGATTTGTTTCAAGTCGCTATCTTTATTAATTTTATAGATATGCTTTAAGGTCTTCGGAAATGTGTGGCTGGTCACCGACCTACTACTCCAAAAATCAAGTACAAAAATCAAGAACACTAAAAAAATAGGAATGGACACCTTGATACCAAATTTGGAGGTTCTATCTTCATTGGTTTCGGAACTATGCTCGTTTGGCCTAAATTCGATCAAAAAGTTCTAGGTTCCGAACCCATGGTCGAATATCCCAGTATACCTACATGACCCTTACCGACCCAGTATACCTACTTTATTCTTTATTCTTAATGAAACAAAATGAAGACTATCATAAAAATTTTTATTTACAGCAAGTAGTAAATCTGTTAATGCAAAAAGTAGTAGAACGTGTAAAAGGCATTCCGAATTGTGTACAAAGCTTAACTATATATTTAATAATTCAAATTTTTCAAAATTGCAATTATTTTAAATTGTTAGTTTATGCACCTATTAGAAAAGCTTAAAAACGCAAAATATGCTATAAATATATTTTTAAAGTACAATTACAATTTTAGAACTTTTCATATAATTCATTTAAATATAAAAATATATTTTACATAAATGCACCAAGTACCTTTGAATATAGCTTAAGTATTGTACACAATGTCTTAATTATACCCTACACCTATAGAATAGGTAAAGGGGTATATTAACTTTGGTATGGTGTTTGTAACCATCTAAAGGAAGCGAGCTAGATATGGAAAAGTATATATATTTGTGATCAGCGTGACCGCCTGAGTCGATATAGCCATGTCCGTCCGTCCGTCCGTAGGCACGATAACTCAAAAAATAATGGAGCTATCTTGATGAAATTTTAACTGTAGGCTACTAGGACTGAAAGTACGCCGGGGATTGCATATGGGCGAAATCGGCCCATGGGTTCGGATTCTGGACCTTTTAATCGATCGAAGGGCTAACGAACATATATAAAAAATCACGATAACTCAACAACTAATGACGGTTTCTTCATAAAATTTGTGCTTTAGGTTACTAGTAATGAAACCACTTCGGGGATTCCGTAAGGTCGGGATTGGACCATGCGTTCGGAACCTAGAACTTTTTGATCGAATTTAGGCCAAACGAGCATAATTCCGAAACCCATGAAGATAGAACCTCCAAATTTGGTATCAGGGTGTCCCCTCCTATCTCCTAAGTGTCTTGGGAATTTGGGTCTCATTGGACTACTGGGTCGGGGACCAGCCACCCATTTCTGAAGACCTTAAAGCATATCTTTAAAATTAATAAAGATAACAACTTGAAAAAATGTAGAAGCTTCCAATTTGCCAATTTTCTTTTTTGCGTGTTCCCTTAATTTGGGATCAATTGGAGTGGTGGTTCAGTACCCCTCTCAAACCTCTCAAGTTTTAATAGCTTATAATCAAAATTACTAAAAATAGTTACTTAAAATTAAGATAGACCGTTCAAATTGTGTACAAGGGTTAACTGGTACTATAAGTACAGCGCGGACTATATAAGGGCAAAATCAGCCCAACGGTTCGGATTCCGGACCTTTTAATCTATGTCAGGGCTAACGAACATATATAAAAAATCACGATAACTCAACAACTAATGAGGCTATCTTCATGAAATTTGTGCTGTAGGTTATTGGTAATGAAACTACGGCGGTGACTAAGTACGGTGAGGATTGGACAATGGGTTTGGAACTGAGAACTTTTTGATCGAATTTAGGCCAAAATTGCGTAATTCCGAAACCAATGAAGATGTAACCTCCAAATTTGGTATCAGGGTGTCCCTTCCTATTGCGTAAGTGTCTTTGAAATTTGGGCCCCATTGGACTAGTGGGTCGGGGACCAGCCACTCAGTTCCGAGGACCTTAAAGCATATTTTCGAAATTAATAAATATAGTAACTTGAAACAAATGTAGAAGCTTCAAATTTGGCCCAGGGTGTTCTTTGCTATTTCTTGCGTGCCCCCCTAATTTGGGATCAATTGGAGTGGTGGTTCACAACCTCTCTTAGTCCCCCCAATGTGTAAAAGCTTATCATCGAAATTAATGGAACTAGTAACTTAAAATTAAGATAGAACGTTCCAATTGTATACAAGGGCTAACTAGTATTGAAAGTATGACGGGACTAAATATGGGCGAAATCGTACCATAATTTCGGGTTCTAGAACCCTTGAAAAGTTCAAGGACTAACAAACATATATCGTAAAAACACCATAACTCAAAAAATAATGCCGGTATTTTGATGAAATTTAACACTAGGTTACTAGTAATTAAAGTACCATGGGAATTGGTTGTGGTCGAGTTTAATTTCGAAGCCAAAGAATATATTTCCTATGTCCTATGTGTCTCCGAAATCTAGACTTAATTGTAGTGGTTCAGCTATGTTCAAAGGTACTTCCTGCATTTATTTAAAATTTATTTTTATATTTAAATGAATTATATGAAAAGGTCTAAATTTGTAATTGTATTTTAGAAATACATTTACTGCATATTTTGCGTTTATAAGCTTTTCTATTAGGTATATAAACTAACCATTTTAAATAATTGCAATTTTTAAAAATTTGGATTATTAAATATATTATGCTTCGGTTATCTTTTTATCACAAAATTTAATAATTAGAATTTTTTCATTTTGTAATTGAATTGGAAAAAATATATTTTCATTTATTTCAAGTTTGTTTGTTTTTTAATATTTATAAATAGATAAATTAGTAAGAATTTGTAATATTTTTTAATAGATAGTGTAATTAGAAAATGTTTTTAGTATTATAAAGTTAATTTGGTTAGCTATGTCTTACGACGAAATTAATAACAGCTTTTATGGTGTTAAAATGACTTATGGATATGTCCTTAAATTTGAACCAAATAGGTTTAGGGTATTTCTAAGTCGGTTGCACCGACTGACTGTTGCTTTACTTGTTATATATCACCTTTGGTAATAATTCAATAAAATATATGATATGATTAACATTAAAAAAAAGGAACTTAACCGTTTATTAAAAAAATATTTTGTTTTTAATTTATAAAATATTATAAAAAATATGTTTTATGGTAAAATTCTTAGCCTTTCGAAAATATAAAAGTGATAAATAGAAACGGAAATAAGAAAGAACCCTCGTGTATCAAATTTAAAGTTTCTATCTTCTTGAATTTCGGATATAAGCTTTTCAGTTTTGGGATTTCTTAGGAGGCATCTAAACCAACACTACAGTTAAGTCTAAATTTCGGGGACACATAAGAAATAGGAAATATATTCTTTGGCTTCGAAATTATACTCGCTTGGCCTTAGATTGATCAAAAGCTTCTAGAATCCGAACTCATTATCCGAACTCGATCAGAACCAATTCCCATGGTACTTTCATTATTAGTAACCTAGAGTTTAAATTTCATCAAAATAGGGGCATTATTTTTTGAGTTATACTGCTTTTAAGATATATGTTTGTTAGCTTTGACCTTTTAAAGGTTCCAGAATCCGTAACCATGGTACGATTTCGCCCATATGCAATCCCCGTCATACTTTCAATACTAGTTAACCCTTATACACAATTGGAACGTTCTATCTTAATTTTAAGTTAATATTTTTATTAATTTCGATGATGCTTTTAAACCTTGGAGGGTGTAGGAGGGGTACTGAACCACCACTCTGATTGATCCAAAATTAGGAGAACGCGCAGGAAATAGTAAAGAGAACCCATGTACCAAATTTAAAACGTCTAAATTTGTTTGAAGTTACTATCTTTATTAATTTCGAAAATATGCTTTAAGGTCTTTGGAACAATGTGGCTGGACCCCAACCCACTACTCCAATTGGTGCCAAATTTCAAGGATACTAAGGAAATAGAAAGAGACAACCTGATACCAAGTTTGGAGGTTCTATCTTTATTGGCTTCGGAATTATGCTCGTTTGACCTAAATTCGATCAAAAAGTTCTTATTTCCGAACCTATTGTACATTACCCACAGTACGCAATCACCGCCGTAGTTTCATTACCAGTTTCCTACACCACAAATTTTATTAAGATAGCGTCATTAGTTGTTGAGTTATCATGATTTATTATATATGTTCGTTAGCCCTTAGACTGATTAAAAGGTCCAGAATCCGAACCCTTGGGGTGATTTTGCCCACATGCAGTTCGCGCTGTACTTTAATTACCAGTTAACACTTGTACACAAGTGGAACGTTATATATTAATTTTAAGTTACCATTTTTAGTAATTTCATTTATAAGCTTTTAAACCTTGGGAGGTCTAAGAGGGGTACTGAACCACCACTCCAATTGATCCCAAATTAGTGGGACACACAAGAAATAGTAAAGAACACTATTCCAAACTATGCCAAATTTCAAGCTTCTACAATTTTTCAAGCTGCTATCTTTATTAATTTTAAAGATATTCTTCAAGGTCCTCAGAAATGTGTGGCGGGTCCCCAACCCACTACTCCAATGGGGCCCAAATTTCAAGTACACCAAGGAAAAAGAAAGAGACAACCTGATACCAAATTTGGAAGTTCTATCTTCATTGGTTTCGAAATTATGCTCGTTTGGCCTAAGTTTCGAACCCATTGTACAATACCCACCGTACGCAATCACCGCCGTGGTTTCATTACCAGTACCCTACATTACAAATTTTATGAAGGTAGAGTCATTAGTTGTTGAGTTATCGAGATTTTTTTATATGTTTGATTAAAAGGTCCAGAATCCGAACCCATGGGCCGATTTCGCCCATTTGCAATCCTCGTCCTACTTTCAGCCCTGGTAACCTACAGTTAAAATTTCATCAACATAGCTCCATTATTTTTTTAGTTATCGTGCCTACGGACGGACATGGCTATATCGACTAAGGAGGTCACGCTGATCACAAATATATTTACTTTTCCATATCTAGCTCGCTTCCTTTAGGTGGTTACAAACACCATACCAAAGTTAATATGTAGGGTATAACAACTATGTTCAAATTACAACAATAATTTTTATATTTTTTTTTTTTTGTTTTTTTTTTTTTATTAAACATCCCTTTCTGGATATGGTTAGTAAATCTTATAAAATATTATATAAATTATTACTATTTTTAACAATGTACTTAGAATTACTAAGCAAAACTTGTGTGAGTTTATAGAATCAATATCCTATTCTCTATACTACTTCTACAATTACATTACATTACATTACATGTATTTATTTATTTAATTAGATTATATGGTTTTAATCTTCTTAATCGTCTTGTGTTGTTGCGGTTGTTCATCAGTGTTAAAACTTCTATGTTAACATGCTGCGAAAGCCTGTTTTGATGTTTTGTGGCATATTCACCTATTACATCTTCGATTACCTTTATGTTAAGGTCATTATGAATTTCTTCATTGGTTACATAACGATACGCGTTGGTAATCGTACGAAGACATTTATTTTGACTACGCTGAATAATTGCTCTATTTGATGATTTTGTACATCCCCACATCTGGATACCATATGTCCATATAGGCTTAATTATTGACAAATAAATGAGTCTTTTGGATGAAAGTTTGAGTTTAGAATGTTTGCCTATAATCCACCACATTTCACGTAGTTTTAAGTTAATTTGTAGTGCTTTTTGTTTAACGTGATGTTTCCAGTTTAACCGTTCATCTAGATGTAACCCCAAATATTTTGCTGATTTTTCTTGTGGTATTTGAATGCCATTTAAATAAATGCAATATTTATCGTTTTTCTTTTTTAATGTGTATGTTACTTGTACCGATTTTTGTTCATTAAGTTTAATCTTCCAATCATTTGTCCATTTGGATTTAAAGCACGTTGAAGTTTTCCTGTTGCATCTTGTTGTGTTTCACTGACTGCCATTATCACTGTATCATCGGCAAATGTTCCGATAATAGTTTCGCTTGACGTAGGTATATCTGCGGTATAAATTAGGTACAAAAATGGTCCTAGGACGCTTCCTTGTGGTACACCTGCTAGTATTGGATGTAAGTCAGAGCGAGCTTCTTCATGTGCTACTCTAAATTTACGCTCAGATATGTATGATTTGAGGAGTTGGCAAAGGTTATTCGGTAATAATTTACTTAATTTATAAATGACCACAGACTTTATCAAATGCTTGTGATACATCAATAAATACGGATGGACAATATTTCTTCTCTTCAAAAGCCTGTTCAATTACTGAAGTGATTCTGTGTATTTGGTCAATGGTGGAATGTTTCTTTCTAAACCCAAATTGAAAATCTGGTATGTTAATCAATGGTCTTATACGTTTCAGTACTAATTTTTCAAACAATTTTGATATAGCTGGTAACAAAGATATTGGGCGATATGATGAAATCTCATTCGGCGGTTTATCTGGTTTTTTCAGCATAATGATTTGGGCTACCTTGAAACATAATGGTACATGTTTGAGTCTAAAGCAGGCGTTAAACAAGTATGTCATCAAAATAATACCCTTTCGGGGTAATTCTCTTAGAAGACCAGGTGAAATTTCATCAATTCCAGGAGCTTTTTTTGGATTTATATTTGTATCTATTTCTTGTGCAATTTCAAGAGGTGTAATTGTTTTTAAAGTTTTTTCAGCAAGAAACATATTTGTTGTATTGATGTCTGATTGCATATCATGAGGTTTAAATACGGAAGCCAAGTGTTGGGCGAATAACTCTGCCTTCTCATCATCGCGTCTCGCCCATGTTCCTCGTAGAGTTTTTATAGGTGGTACATGCGTATCCGGTCTTTTAAAACATCGTGTTGCTTTCCATAAAGAGTAATTTTTATCAGCTTTAGGACTTAGATTTACAAGAAAATTATCAATATCACTTTGCTTATAATTTTTCATTAATCTATTTAATTTGTTACTGGTGCTATTAAATATTGTTTTGTCAGCAGGATGTCTGGATCTATGCCAAACTCTTCTCGTTCGACGTCTCTCCTTGATTAGTTCCCTAATTTCAAGAGGATAACAAATACTTTTCGCAGCAGTTTCTACAGGAACAGGAGTTGCACTTTTGGCAGCATCTTGTATGTTGTTGATAAATCTCTGTGCCTGTGATTCCAAATCATCAATTGTTTTGATTCTTATTTTGAGATTCACTAATTTTTCCAGATTGTCTCTAAATAGATCCCAGTCAGTGTGCTTATTAGTCAAAGTTTGTTTCCTCTGCTTTTTGATGACTTTTGAGCTTATATCCATTAAAACTGGAGTATGATCTGATGACAAATCTGCCATTCCTTCTACTTTAATATAACTTGACGGTATACCTTTCGTTATATAAAAATCAAGCACATCTGGTATTTTATTGGAATCTGTTGGCCAGTATGTTGGACTGTTGGATGAGTGGTATTCACAAGATGCTAACTTAATAGCATTTAAGAGTTCATTACCCTTTTTGGGTGTAATTAGCCGAGAACCCCATGCTGTATGCTTCACGTTAAAGTCACAGGCAATAATAAATCGTGATCCCAGCTGCTTAAAGATTTCCATGTACTGTTTTTTATCAGTTTTGTGAGATGGTGGACAATATGCTGCTGCAATGTTCAATTCTGCATCATTATGGTTCACAGTTATTATTGTGGCTTGTATATAATTTTCTCTTATGTCATCTTGTTGATAGTGTGAGATGTTTTTCTTAATAATAACTGCAGTTCCTCCTCGGGCACGTTCACTTGGATGTGTGGTCCAGTAACTCTTATACCCTTGAATTTTTATGTAGTTTTTATTTGTAAAATGCGTTTCTGAAATGAGTGCTATGTCTATATTATTTGTGTTAAGGAACACTTCTAGTTCTCGAGCTCTTTGGTTTAAGCCGTTTGCGTTCCATGTTATCATTCGTAAAGAATTATCTGTCATTTTTATTTTCTATAATCTGGTATGGCGTCGATGCTTTTTTCTGTATTTCATCTACACGCCTTGCTAACTGCCTGAAGTTTTGTTTAGCTTGAGACTGGAACTTTGTTATTAACTTTATAAGGTCATTTATTGTTGTTTCATTCTCTGTTGTAGGATTTTGTGTTTGTTCATTTGGTTTATCCTCTACTATTTTTATAGCCTGCGCAAAAGTTTTATTAGCAGTCACTTTCTCTGCCGGTTTAGCTTGTACAGTTTGAACTGCTGATCTCTTTTTCGGTGCTTGGTTTTTTGAAGCTTTTTGGTAAACTTCGCATCCCTTGTAGTTAGCCGGGTGGCCGATTTTTCCACATAGAGTACATTTAGGTTGGGTATCAGGACTTTTTTTACACTTGCTAGTGTGATGATCTTCGGCACATTTTACACATCTGGGTTGTCTTTGGCAAAAGTTTTTGGTATGTCCTAATCTTTGACAATTCGTGCATTGAGGAATACCTTTAATTTTATTTGGTGTTTCTACTTTTATCTTACAATGTAGGAGATTTGTCATTTGAAATACTTCTTTATTATTGTTTTTTGATATTAAATCCACATAGAATAACGGAAAAGTTTTTGTAATTTTTTTACCTTCTACGATAAATTTTTTAATGACATTTGAAATTGCAATCACTTGATGGCCTTTTTGTTCTAATTCACTTTTAATGTCTTCCAGACTTGTAGAAGCCGGTAATCCTCTTATAACGAATCTATAGCATTTATCGTCCTTAAGCTGATATGTGTGAAATTCTATATTTTTTGGAATGTTTTGGTTTGAAACTATTTCTTTCAGATAATTTTTGATTTGTCTGTAATCATCACTATTTGTTGTTGATATCTTTATATCTTCGTTAGCTATGGCTTTGAAAGTAACTTGATGTTGTGTAATATTCAATATGTTAGTTCTGAATATGTTGAAGTTTGCTACGTTACTAACAGTTATTGGAGGTGGTAATGGCTCTCTCTTTTCTTTAGGTGCAGGTTTATTTATGCCCCCACCCTCGTTATTTGCTTTGTCTACTTGCTTCGTTTCTATTGTTTTCTTTGCCTGTAATGGACTATCATCTTGTATTATTTCAGGTGAATTTTTCATTTTTCTTTTCTTTCGATCTTTTTTATGGTTGATTTCTTTATCTAGCTGTTCTTCATCTGTAAAATATTAATTTATCTCGTTCTTCTGGTCCTTAGATAACAAACTAATTTTGTTGTGGAGTTCTATAATTTGTTGATTTAATTTTTGAACTGCTTGTTCTAAATCAATTCTTGCTTTTTTTCACTTTGCCACTTTTCATATATTAATTTCATTTCTTCTGCCGTGTTTACTTGTTGAATTTTTTGGTATTTTGGAAATACTAAATAAACTTAAATATATAAAGTAGGTTAAATTATAATGTAACATATGGTTTGCATATGGATATACTTAAAATATTATAAAGAATTAAAACAAAGATAAGGAATAATAAAGGTTATTTTTAAACAAAGAAAGTAGAACTAATTTATCATATTTCATATTGAACTAAAATATTTTGTAAATACATGTGGTTTGCATTGCCAGCATGATACTTGACATATTGGTTTATTTTTGAATATTGTATTGTAACAAATTTGTAATATTGCTTTTGTAATAGAATAAACTTAATTGTATTATTGTATTGAAGTAATTATTGTTTTAATATGTAAGAAAGAAAATTGATAAAAGTATTTTCTTTGGTAAAAGAAAGGCGCATTATTGTTTTTAACAGCATAGACTTAAGATGTGCTAAAAAATAAATTAGAAAGATAAATAAAATTAATCAATTAAAAGAAATATGCTTTAACAAAGTTTTAAATAATAAGTTTAAATAATGATGTCTTAAATACTTAAAAAATAAATATATATTTTAATTAAATAAATCTATGTCTTTTCATTCCATCATAAATGTAAAAACTTTACATAATTAATAGCTCTAAATATATGGAATTTCATTAAATGTACCTTGAATCACACACAGCCTAAAGCACCGTACTGTAACACTTTTTTTGAACCACTGTTCCTGGGGCAAAACATATTAATATGCTTTCCGTCAAGTTAGGTCTAACCGTCTTTATTCGAAATTCGTCAACGATATTATCACACTCTGATTTGTTTGGCACAGCTACATAAACATCTTCCAATTGTAACCAAATTGCATGAGAAGTTTCGTAAATAATTTTTCTCACAGTTGAAACTCCCATCTTAAAACTCCAAGCTAATACCTGTTGAGGGCAACCCTGAGCTAAAAACCTAAAAAAATTAAGTTTAAAGTTTGATTATTTGCACTAGACTAACGTGAGCACTATGCGAACTTCTGGATCAATAGGCTTATGTCTTGAATATCTTTGGAGTAGATCTTTTAAGAGATTAAGTAAAAGATTAAATTGATTCTCAACTCATTCGTGTGGCTTTGTTAAAATGTTCTGGATCTTAAAATTTTATTTGTTTGGCATATTTTTCAAAAAACCCCAAATCATCTCGGGTTAAATTTACTTTACATACCCACCATTTTCTTCTTCTATGATTTCGAATTCCTTTAGACAATCTAAATGCCGTACAATTTGTACTGTTCGCACAATTTTTAAATTTTTGATATTTTTATACCCTACACCTATAGAATAGGTAAAGGGGTATATTAACTTTGGTATGGTGTTTGTAACCACCTAAAGGAAGCGAGCTAGATATGGAAAAGTATATATATTTGTGATCAGCGTGACCGCCTTAGTCGATATAGCCATGTCCGTCCGTCCGTCCGTCCGTCCGTAGGCACGATAACTCAAAAAATAATGGAGCTATCTTGATGAAATTTTAACTGTAGGTTACTAGGACTGAAAGTACGGCGGGGATTGCATATGGGCGAAATCGGCCCATGGGTTCGGATTCTGGACCTTTTAATCGGTTTCAGGGCTAACGAACAAATATAAAAAATCACGATAACTCAACAACTAATGACGCTATCTTCATCAAATTTGTGCTGTAGGTTACTAGTAATGAAACTACTTCGGGAATTGCGTAAGGTCGGGATTGGACCATGGGTTCGGAACCTAGAACTTTTTGATCGAATTTAGGCCAAACGAGCATAATTCCGAAACCAATGAAGATAGAACCTCCAAATTTAGTATCAGGGTGTCCCTTCCTATTTCCTAAGTGTCTTGTGAATTTGGGTCCCATTGGAGTAGTGGGTCGGGGACCAGCCACACATTTCCGAAGACCTTAAAGCATATCTTTAAAATTAATAAAGATAACAACTTGAAAAAATGTAGAAGCTTCCAATTTGCCACAAGGGTGTTCTTTACTATCTCTTGCGTGTTCCCCTAATTTGGGATCAATTGGAGTGGTGGTTCTGTACCCCTCTCAGACCTCCCAAGTTTTAAAGACTTATAATCGAAATTACTAAAAATAGTTACTTAAAATTAGGATAGACCGTTCAAATTGTGTACAAGGGTTAACTAGTACTATAAGTACAGCGCGGACTATATAAGGGCGAAATCAGCCCAACGGTTCGGATTCCGGACCTTTTAATCGATGTCAGGGCTAAGGAACATATATAAAAAATCACGATAACTCAACAACTAATGAGGCTATATTCATGAAATTTGTGCTGTAGGTTATTGGCAGCGAAACTACGGCGGTGATTACGTACGGTGAGGATTGGACAATGGGTTCGGAACTTAGAACGTTTTGATCGAATTTAGGCCAAACGAGCATAATTCCGAAACCAATGAAGATAGAACCTCCAAATTTGGTATCAGGGTGTCCCTTCATATTTCGTAAGTGTCTTTGAAATTTGGGCCCCATTGGAGTAGTGGATCGGGGACCAGCCACTCAGTTCTTAGACCCTTAAAGCATATTTTCGAAATTAATAAAGATAGTAACTTGAAACAAATGTAGAAGCTTCCAATTTGCCACAAGGGTGTTCTTTACTATTTCTTGCGTGCCCCCTTAATTTGGGATCAATTGGAGTAGTGGTTCAGAACCTCTCTTACACCCCCCAATGTGTAAAAGCTTATCATCGAAATTAATAAAACTAGTAACTTAAAATTAAGATAGAGCGTTCCAATTGTGTACAAGGGTTAACTAGTATTGAAAGTATGACGGGACTGCATATGGGCGAAATCGTACCATAATTTCGGGTTCTGGAACCCTTGAAAAGTTCAAGGACTAACAAACATATATCTTACAAACACCATAACTCAAAAAATAATGCCGGTATTTTGATGAAATTTAACAGTAGGTTACTAGTAATGAAAGTACCATGGGAATTGGTTGTGGTCGAGTTTAATTTCGAAGCCGAAGAATATATTTCCTATGTCCTATGTGTCTCCGAAATCTAGACTTAATTGTAGTCGTTCAGCTATGTTCAAAGGTACTTGCTGCATTTATGTAAAATTTATTTTTATATTTAAATGAATTATATGAAAAGGTGTAAATTTTTAATTGTATTTTAGAAATACATTTATTGCATATTTTGCGTTTATAAGCTTTTCTATTAGGTATATAAACTAACCATTTATAATAATTGCAATTTTTAAAAATTTAGATTATTAAATATATTATGCTTTGATTATCTTTTTATACCCTACACCTATAGAATAGGTAAAGGGGTATATTAACTTTGGTATGGTGTTTGTAACCACCTAAAGGAAGCGAGCTAGATATGGAAAAGTATATATATTTGTGATCAGCGTGACCGCCTTAGTCGATATAGCCATGTCCGTCCGTCCGTCCGTAGGCACGATAACTCAAAAAATAATGGAGCTATCTTGATGAAATTTTAACTGTAGGTTACTAGGACTGAAAGTACGGCGGGGATTGCATATGGGCGAAATCGGCCCATGGGTTCGGATTCTGGACCTTTTAATCAGTTTCAGGGCTAACGAACAAATATAAAAAATCACGATAACTCAACAACTAATGACGCTATCTTCATCAAATTTGTGCTGTAGGTTACTAGTAATGAAACTACTTCGGGAATTGCGTAAGGTCGGGATTGGACCATGGGTTCGGAACCTAGAACTTTTTGATCGAATTTAGGCCAAACGAGCATAATTCCGAAACCAATGAAGATAGAACCTCCAAATTTAGTATCAGGGTGTCCCTTCCTATTTCCTAAGTGGCTTGTGAATTTGGGTCCCATTGGAGTAGTGGGTCGGGGACCAGCCACACATTTCCGAAGACCTTAAAGCATATCTTTAAAATTAATAAAGATAACAACTTGAAAAAATATAGAAGCTTCCAATTTGCCACAAGGGTGTTCTTTACTATTTCTTGCGTGCCCCCCTAATTTGGGATCAATTGGAATGGTGGTTCAGAACCTCTCTTAGACCCCCCAATGTGTAAAAGCTTATCATCGAAATTAATAAAACTAGTAACTTAAAATTAAGATAGAGCGTTCCAATTGTGTAAAAGGGTTAACTAGTATTGAAAGTATGACGGGACTGCATATGGGCGAAATCGTACCATAATTTCGGGTCCTGGAACCCTTGAAAAGTTCAAGGACTAACAAACATATATCTTACAAACACCATAACTCAAAAAATAATGCCGGTATTTTTATGAAATTTAACAGTAGGTTACTAGTAATGAAAGTACCATGGGAATTGGTTGTGGTCGAGTTTAATTTCGAAGCCAAAGAATATATTTCCTATGTCCTACGTGTCTCAGAAATCTAGACTTAATTGTAGTGGTTCAGCTATGTTCAAAGGTACTTGCTGCATTTATGTAAAATTTATTTTTATATTTAAATGAATTATATGAAAAGGTGTAAATTTTTAATTGTATTTTAGAAATACATTTATTGCATATTTTGCGTTTATAAGCTTTTCTATTAGGTATATAAACTAACCATTTAAAATAATTGCAATTTTTAAAAATTTAGATTATTAAATATATTATGCTTTGATTATCTTTTTATCACAAAATTTAATAATTAGAATTTTTTCATTTTGTAATTGAATTGGAATAAATATATTTCCATTTATTTCAAGTTTTTTTGTTTTTTAATATTTTTAAATAGATAAAATATTAAGAATTTGTAATATTTTTAATAGATAGTGTAATTAGAAAATGTTTTTAGTATTATAAAGTTAATTTGGTTAGCTATGTCTTACGATCAAATTAATAACAGCTTCTATGGTGTTAAAATGACTTATGGATATGTCCTTAAATTTTAACCAAATAGGTGTAGGGTATTTCTAAGTCGGTTGCACCGACTGACTGTTTCTTTACTTGTTTGTTAATCTTTAGACAAAGAATAGATGAGCTGATCGAACTTAGCTGGTGGTCGGTAGTTAGTGGTCGGAATTGTGTTTTTACCTTTTCTCTGATTTAATAATGGTAGTATAAAGCTATTATAGCGAATTGAAATATAAAATATAACTAATTTGAAGAATAAGCTACAAAGATCTACTGGTAACAAAACTTGTTACTATCAAAATGTCAATTAACTGTCAATAATTCTTTCAATTAATAGTGTTGTAGTAAAATCTAATAATTATATATGTACAGTTCGTAAACCGTCATATTGGTCCACATAAGTAATTAATTTATTTATACAGGTTGTAAAAAACTTGTAATAAAATAAAATATCTTAATTTCCTAACACTTAATTTAAAAACAAAAATTTTGAATTTTTTTCACAATTAATATCTATAATTAAAAAAAAAATTTAAAATTTGTAGCATCAAATTAGAAAAAACTTTCTTATGTTTTTTTCATACAAATACGAAGTGGTACATTAATTTGAAATTTTAAATCTAACACTGTTTCTATTTAAACATGAAATTCTTTATTTACAATATTGTAAATAAAAACAATTAATTAACTAAATTTGAGTTCAACTAAAAACCATTGCACATAATCTATTTAAAATACATAAACTGTATCTACGTATTACTTGGTGGAGCTACTTATTACAGAAGGCCTGTTTTATTAAATTTAATCTAAAAATTTCCTTTGGTGATTTCCAACTTCTGCTGAATAAACTTAAAATGTCTTGAAGCACTAATGTTTCTAATAATAAAAACATGAAGTTGCGATCCAATAGCACTTCTTCATCCGCATCCATTGGTTACCCAGCTTATACAAACGAAAGACCCATTAAACTTGTTCAAGCGCGTAACGTTAAATTTGACTATTTCGAAGTAAATATCAAAGCAACGATTAATGAGAGATTTGTTGAATTAGAAATTCGTTTCAGCAAAAAACTGGACGATTCAATGGCTTGCTTTCGTAATTGTATTGATGATATTTATAAAAAAAATCATGAACATTGATAGATCGTTAAACGAAAAAATTGTGGCTGCGTTGAAAGATTGACACAACAAAATGATCTTTTGGTTACTGGAATCCTTTATGTCGAAAATGAAAAGCTGTAACATTAATTACGCAAGCATTGGATCGATGTTAGGTATTCGTGGTGGCAATAAATCAATCGTTATTAAATTTTTAGGTACTTCTGCTAAGAATAGCTTTTTCAAAAAATTCTTAAATTTTAAAAACTTGAGTATACTGCATCTTGGTTTTTCTGGAACTAAACGCATATATATAAATGAAAGTCTTCTTCTATATACACTGTGACTCCTACGGATCGCCAAAAAAATGAAAAAAGATGGATAGCTCCATAAAACTTCACGAGGAAAGGAGAACTTTTTATACCCTACATCTATAGAATAGGTAAAAGGGTAAATTAACTTTGGTATGGTGTTTGTAAGCACCTAAAGGAAGCGAGCTAGATATGGAAAAGTATATATATTTGTGATCAGCGTGACCTCCTGAGTCGATATAGCCATGTCCTTCCGTCCGTAGGCACGATAACTCAAAAAATAATGGAGCTATCTTAATGAAATTTTAATTGGAGGTTACTAGGATTTAAAGTACGGCGGGGATTGCATATGGGCGAAATCAGCCCATGGGTTCGAATTCTGGACATTTTAATCGGTCGAAGGGCTAACGAACATATATAAAAAATCACGATAACTCAACAACTAATAACGCTATCTTCATCAAATTTGTGCTGTAGGTTACTAGTAATGAAACTACTTCGACGATTGCGTAAGTTCGGGATTGGACCATGGGTTCGGATCCTAGAACTTTTTGATCGAATTTAGGCCAAATGAGCATAATTCCGAAACCAATAAAGATAAAACCTCTTTTTTTGGGCCATTGGAGTAGTGGGTCGGGGACCAGGCACACATTTCCGAAGACCTTAAAGCATATCTTTAAAATTAATAAAGATAGCAACTTGAAAAAATGTAGACGCTTCAAATTTGGCCCAAGGGTGTTCTTTACTTTCTCTTGCGTGTCCCCCTAATTTGGGATCAATTGGAGTTCAGTACTCCTCTTAGACCTCCAAGTTTTAAAAGCTTATAATCGAAATTACTAAAAATAGTAACTTAAAATTAAGATAGAACGTTCAAATTGTGTACAAGGGTTAACTAGTACTTAAAGTACAGCGCGGACTGAATAAGAGCGAAATCAGTCCAAGGGTTCGGATTCTGGACCTTTTAATCGCTTTCAGGGCTAACGAAACATTTATAAAAAATCACGATAACTCAACAACTAATGACGCTATCTTCATGAAATTTGTGCTGTAGATTATTGATAACGAAACTACGCCGGCGATTGCGTACGGTGAGGATTGGAGAATGGGTTCGGAACTTAGAACTTTTTGATCGAATTTAGGCCAAACTAGCATAATTCCGAAACCAATGAAGATAGAACCTCTAAATTTGGTTTCAGGGTGTCGCTTTCGATTTTCTTGGTCTCCTTGAAATTTGAGCCCAATTGGAGTAGTGGGCGGGGACCAGCCACTCAGTTCCGAGGACCTTGGCACATGGGTGTTCTTTACTATTTCCTGCGCGTCCCTCTAATTTTGGATCAATTGGAGTGGTGGTTCAGTACCTCTCTTAGACCCCCCAATGTGTAACAGCTTATCATCGAAATTAATAAAACTAGTAATTTTAAATTAAGATAGAACGTTCCAAATTCGTTTTATATTTAGTATAATTTCGAAACCAAAGATTATAGTACCATATAGTACTTGGAATTTGTTAACCCATGCCGACCCAAACCATTGTTAAAACAAAAATTTTGTATGTAAATTACGTCCAATTTTTGAAAGTAGGTAAAACTTCTTTGAATTAGGGGAATGTATAAAAAAAGTTTTGTTGAGTTCTTTTAACCGATTGCGAAACAAAAACTTAAAAAAACTGTTTTAACGATTATCTCTAATCTTTCTATACGTTTTTCTTCTGCTTCTTGACAATTTGGTGCTGCTTGAATATTTAATGTTATTATTTAATAATTATGAAAAGTTTCAAGTGAAATTTGATAAATTTGTTGAAAAATTGCTAGAATAATCCCTAAAAAACTCGTTTTAAAAAATTTGCTTTATTACATTTTAAAATTAACATGCATACATTCTTGTGTTAACTTTTTTCAATAACATCAACTTAAATTAAAACTCCATTGAGAGGTCATAAGGGTATACTAAATTTGCCATTATCTCTTTATATTAAGTAAATAGTAGTTTACTTGAATTGCCAGCGTTTGAATAAAATATGGTCGATGGTTTAGAAAAGGTTTAAGAATCTGCTTTTCATTTTATATTTTGTTTTGTACTTACCTGAAAGTTCTACCCCGCTCTTCCTCGTTTGTTTATGATTTTATGAGAGAAATGTAGGCTTCTTTCATGGAAAAACTGTTTTAAAATATTATGTATTTAAGCATAATATATACGAAATTGAATTTTTTTGATTTTTAGATTTTATTTGAAGAAAACTGCAGTTTTACACTGAATTTTTTTTTTTAAAAAACAACAACTGCAAAATAGATAAAAAACAAAGACTTACGAAAACATGTAGAAAAGGAAAGTGTTACGTTATTCAAATTGAAAGATATTATTATTCGGATTCTTTATTAGCATTATTTTTATTATTATTAATAATATCTCATTTAGCTTTTGCACTATTTGAGACTCTTTGAGAGGAAAACAAGTAAAGAAACAATCAGTGGGTGCAACCGACTTAGAAATACCCTACACCTATTTGGTTCAAATTTAATGACATATCCATAAGTCATTTTAACGCCATAAAAGCTGTTATTAATTTGATTGTAAGACATAGCTAACCAAATTAACTTTATAATACTAAAAACATTTTCTAATTACACTATCTCTTAAAAAATATTACAAATTCTTACTAATTTATTTATTTAAAAATATTAAAAAACAAAAAAACTTGTTATAAATGAAAATATATTTATTCCGCTTCAATTACAAAATTAAAAAATTCTAGTTATTAAATTTTTTGATAAAAATCTGATCAAAGCATAATATATATAATAACCCAAATTTTTCAAAATTGCAATTATTTTAAATGGCTAGTTAATATACCTAATAGAAAAGCTTATACGCAAAATATGCAATAAATGTATTTTTAAAATACAATTACTAATTTACACCTTTTCATACAATTCATTTAAATATAAAAATAAATTTTACATAAATGCAGCAAGTTCCTTTGAAGAAAGCTGAACCACTACAATTAAGTCTAAATTTCGGGAACACATATGATATGATTTCTATTCTTTGGCTTCGAAACTGTACTCGTTCGGCCTCAAATCGATCAAAAGCTTCTAGAATCCGAACTCATTGACTAAACTCGACCAGAATAAATTTCAATGGTACTTTCATTACTAGTAACCTAAAGTTTAAATTTCATCAAAAAAGCGGCATTATTTTTGAGTTATGGTGTTTTTAAGATATATGTTTGTTAGCCCTTGAACTTTTCAAAGGTTGCAGAACACAATTGGAACGTTCTTTCTTAATTTTAAGTTACTAGTTTTATTAATTTCGATGATAAACTTTTACACCTTGGGGGGTCTAAGAAAGGTACAAAATTAGAGGGACACGCAGGAAATAGTAAAGAACAGCCATGTTCCAAATTTGAAGCTTCTACATTTGTTTCAAGTTACTATATTTATTAATTTCGAAAATATGCTTTAAGGTCCTTGGAACTGAGTGGCTGGTCCACACCCAGTACTCTAATTGAGCTCAAATTTCAAGGACACTAAGGAAATCGAAAGCGACACCCTGAAACCAAATTTAGAGGTTCTATCTTCATTGGTTTCGGAATTATGCTAGTTTGGCCTAAATTCGATCAAAAAGTTCTAAGTTCCGAACCCATTGTCCAACCCTCACCGTACGCAATCGCCGCCGTAGTTTCATTACCAATAACCTACAGCACAAATTTCATGAACATAGCCTCATTAATTGTTGAGTTATCGTGATTATTTATATATGTTCGCTAGCCCTGAAACCGATTAAAAGGTCCAGAATCCGAACCCTTGGACTGATTTCGTCCTTATGCAGTCCACGCTTTACTTTAAGCACTAGTTAACCCTTGTACACAATTTGAACGTTCTATCTTAATTTTAAGTTACTATTTTTAATAATTTCGATTATAAGCTCTTAATACTTAAGAGGGCCTAAGAGGGATACTGAACCACCACTTCAATTGATCCCAAATTAGGGGGATACGCAAGGGATAGTAAAGAACACCCTTGTGCCAAATTTGAAGCTTCTACATTTTTTTAAGTTGTTATCTTTATTAATTTTATAGATATGCTTTAAGGTCTTCGGAAATGTGTGGCTGGTCCCCGACCCACTACTCCACTGTGGCCCAAATTTCAAAGACATTAGGGAAATAGGAAGGGACACCCTGATACAAAATTTGGAGGTTCTATCTTCTTTGGTTTCGGAATTGTGCTCGTTTGGCCTAAATTCGATCAAAAAGTTCTAGGTTCCGAACCCTTGGTACAATTCCGAACTTACGCAATCCCCGAAGTACATTACTAGTAACCTACAGCACAAATTTGATGAAGAAAGCATCATTAGTTGTTGAGTTATAGTGATTTTTTATATATGATCGTTAGCCCTTCGATCGATTAAAAGGTCCAGAATCCGAACCAACAGGCCGATTTCGCCCATGTACAATCCCCGCCGTACTTTCAGTCCTAGTAACCTCCAGTTAAAATTTCATCAAGATAGCTCTATTATTTTTCGAGTTTTCGTGCCTACGGACGGACGGACGGACGGACATGGCTATATCGACTCAGGAGGTCACGCTGATCACAAATATATATACTTTTCTATATCTAGCTCGCTTCCTTTAGGTGGTTACAAACACCATACCGAAGTTAATATACCTTTTTACCTATTCTATAGGTGTAGGGTATAAAAATTAGTTTTATTAATTAAGTGAGCTTTTGGAATAAAGGTTAACTTGCGTTAATACCAAACATTTGAAAATTTCATTGAATCTTTGTGCAAAACACGTAAACAGGTCAAAACCAAATTAACCCTATGGGTTTTATAATAAAATTCTTTTAATCCTTTAAGCAAATAAAATTTATAGAAAACTTCATGGCGCCGTCGTGGAAAACGGGTTAATCAAACTTAACTAAAAGATTTTGGAGCCACTCTTTTGGACTGCAAAATTTACCTGTAAAATTGGACAAAAATCGGAAACACAATTTTTTTTTAGAAGCTCGCCGATTCCAACCAACAAATTCCGGTTGCTAAGACGAACATTTGTGCACAATTGCAAGTCAATCGGTCAAACCGTTTTGACTCGACATCAAAAACATTGAAAAAGCTGCATTGCGAACCGAACTCAACAAAAATTTGTGCCAGAGACTATTTTCGACTACGAACCACCCTGTAAAATTGGATACAAATATAACAATAGGTAATATATAATTAAGAAATTGTGTACGATACTTAAATTGTAAAATTTATTTTTAAATTTATTTTTATTGATGGTAAGACATTTCATCAAATTAATAAAAGCTTTTATGGTTTTAAAATGACTTATGGACTTCCATTTAAATTTGAACCAAATAGGTGTAGGGTATTTCTAAGTCGGTTATACCGACTGTTTCTTTACTTGTTATAATTAAAGCTCGGCATAGTTCAGTGATCAAAATCACTTCTAAAGATCAAATAAATTCATTATAATGTTTGGATTTCACCGTCAAGCTTGTAGCAGAATGTATTCACAAGTTTAAAATTAGTTTTTTATTATTATTGTGCATTCATAATAGATTTCAACTCTTTATTTTAAGTAATTATTTTATTTAATGTGTTGAAATTTTCTTATTTTTGTTTAACGATTTTTTTAAATTAAGCGCCTCGTTTTACTTATTTATGATCTTTTGGCTGATATCAACTCGGAGGAAATTCCACAATCTTACTCAATTTCAACTACAATTTTGAACATGGGCCTGAATAAATCAGACCAGCTCAATGTTATTCATATTAACATCAGAAGTTAACCTACATGTCATGATTGTATCAGAATCATGGCTGGACCCGGATTTGCTCTCTGATTGTGTCCGCTTTCCCGGTTTTAAGATATTTCGAAATGATTAGATGAAACCCTATTCAAATGGCTCTTGGATCCTAGAAGGAGCCGTTGCTATTTATGTGCGATGAGGGATTTCCGTCAAGGTTTTGGAAAAATCTAGTTCGAATGATACATTTGAATATATCTTTACCAAAATTCATAGTAATAATGGGCCTGTGCTCTTGGGAGCTCATCATAAACTCCACGTTTGAAAATATAATAGTGGCTGGGAATTTTAACATAGACCTGCTTAGTACTAGTGGCAATCTTGGGAGTCGTTTTCTAGGAATGCATGCAAACTTCTTCCTTAGCATAGTCAATAAACTCACCCCACACGATTTTCACAAACTCGCTCTTCACTCCTACACTTTTTTTTAGCGTCTACTAACCGCATGGAGGAGGTTAAAACTTTTGCCCAGGTATCGGTTTCATGCATATCCGATCACGATCTTATATATCGTGCTAATAATATATCTACTGTTTTGAATAGTGAAGTGCTTACCAATAGCAATTATAAAAATTGCAATATTCATGACCTTGTTGAACATGTCCTCGGTCTACCCTGGGGCACAATATATTTCTTTGATCACTTGGGCGACAAGGTTGAATATTTCAATGATATTATTCTGAAACTTTTGAATCTCTATATGTCCCTAAGAACTTTTCGTCTTCGAACTATATAGTCTGTTTTTATTTAAGTCAATTTATATTTAAGAACACAGGTTAAATGTCTAAGTCCTTTCAGAAACGGCATTTGAGGAGAGGAAATCCGATAGAACTGCTGCGAACTAAGCTATATTAAAATAATTAAGGAAAGAAACCAAGGGTTTTTAAATAGCACATTTTCAAAATTATATACGGTTTCTTACTGAAAATTTTATCATTTATTTTTATAAAAATATATATATAAAAATAAATAATAATATTATAATTTAGTTATTTCATTAATTTATTAATTATGTGACTAAGAGTGAAATATTTAGAATATAACCTTAATGCATTCCAGGAAACCAGTTAATAAGTGCGAAATATAATGTTGGAGCTTCAATTGTAACGTTTTATTTTGGAAACAAGTAAAGAAACAGTCAGTCGGTGCAACCGACTTAGAAATACCCTACACCTATTTGGTTCAAATTTAAGGACATATCCATAAGTCATTTTAACACCATAAAAGCTGTTATTAATTTGATCGTAAGACATAGCTAACCAAATTAACTTTATAATACTAAAAACATTTTCTAATTACACTATCTATTAAAAAATATTACAAATTCTTACTAATTTATCTATTTGAAAATATTAAAAAACAAACAAACTTGAAATAAATGAAAATATATTTATTCCAATTCAATTACAAAATGAAAAAATTCTAATTATTAAATTTTGTGATAAAAAGATAATCAAAGCATAATATATTTAATAATCCAAATTTTTCAAAATTGCAATTATTTTAAATGGTTAGTTTATATACCTAATAGAAAAGCTTATAAACGCAAAATATGCAATAAATGTATTTCTAAAATACAATTACAAATTTAGACCTTTTCATATAATTCATTTAAATATTCAAATAAATTTTACATAAGTGCAGCAAGTACCTTTGAACATAGCTGAACCACTACAATTTAGTCTAGATTTCGGAGATACATAGGACATAGGAAATATATTCTTTGGCTTTGAAATTAAACTCGACCAGAACCAATTCGCATGGTACTTTCATTACTAGTAACCTAGAGTTTAAATTTCATCAAAATACCGGCATTATTTTTTGAGTTATGGTGTTTTTAAGATATATGTTTTTTAGTCCTTGAACTTGTCAAGGGTTCCAGAACCCGAAACCATGGTACGATTTCGCCCATATGCAGTCCCGTCATACTTTCAATACTAGTTAACCCTTGTATACAATTGGAACGTTCTATCTTAATTTTAAGTTACTAGTTCTATTAATTTCGATGATAAGCTTTTACACATTTGGGGGTCTAAGAGAGGTTCTGAACCACCACTCCAAATGATCCCAAATTAGGGGGGCACGGAAGAAATAGTAAAGAACACCCTAGGCCAAATTTGAAGCTTCTACATTTGTTTCAAGTTACTATTTTTATTAATTTCGAAAATATGCTTTAAGGTCCTCGGAACTGAGTGGCTGGTCCCCGACCCACTAGTCCAATGGGGCCCAAAATTTCAAAGACACTTACGCAATAGGAAGGGACACCCTGATACCAAAGTTGGAGGTTATATCTTCATTGGTTTCGGAATTACGCTAGTTTGGCCTAAATTCAATCAAAAAGTTCTCAGTTCCGAACCCATTGTCCAATCCTCACCGTACGTAATCACCGCCGTAGTTTCATTACCAATAACCTACAGCAAAAATTTCATGAAGATAGCCTCGTTAGTTGTTGAGTTATCGTGATTTTTAATATATGTCCGTTATCCCTGACACCGACTAAAAGGTCCAGAATCCGAACCCATGGGCTGATTTCGCCTTTATACAGCCCGCGCTTTACTTATAGTACTAGTTAACCCTTGTACACAATTTGAACGGTCTATCTTAATTTTAAGTAACTATTTTTAGTAATTTCGATTATAAGCCTTTAAAACTTGGGAGGTCTGAGAGGGGTACAGAACCACCACTCCAATTGATCCCAAATTAGGGGAACACGCAAGAGATAGTAAAGAACACCCTTGTGGCAAATTGGAAGCTTCTACATTTTTTCAAGTTGTTATCTTTATTAATTTTAAAGATATGCTTTAAGGTCTTCGGAAATGTGTGGCTGGTCCCCGACCCACTACTCCAATGGGACCCAAATTCACAAGACACTTAGGAAATAGGAAGGGACACCCTGATACTAAATTTGGAGGTTCTATCTTCATTGGTTTCGGAATTATGCTCGTTTGGCCTAAATTCGATCAAAAAGTTCTAGGTTCCGAACCCATGGTCCAATCCCGATCTTACGCAATTCCCGAAGTATTTTCATTACTAGTAACCTACAGCACAAATTTGATGAAGATAGCGTCATTAGTTGTTGAGTTATCGTGATTTTTTATATTTGTTCGTTAGCCCTGAAACCGATTAAAATGTCCAGAATCCGAACCCATGGGCCGATTTCGCCCATATGCAATCCCCGCCGTACTTTCAGTCCTAGTAACCTACAGTTAAAATTTCATCAAGATAGCTCCATTATTTTTTGAGTTATCGTGTCTACGGACGGACGGACGGACGGACGGACGGACATGGCTATATCGACTAAGGCGGTCACGCTGATCACAAATATATATACTTTTTCATATCTAGCTCGCTTCCTTTAGGTGGTTACAAACACCATACAAAAGTTAATATACCCCTTTACCTATTCTATAGGTGCAGGGTATAAAAACTTACAATGGTGAATAAGTTGCTGTTTTATATAAACATAAAAGTTTTAATTTTTAAGACCTAGTAGCCCTTCCCAAATTTTTGCTTAGCAAACTTATGATGGATCTGCCCACCCCACTTCTGTCCTCACCCTTCCATTTTTTTCGGTTCTAGGAAATCTATTGTGAACTCCACCAAAATTTGGAATTTTACCTAGAATTTTATTATCTAAGCAAAAATGGTTAAACTTAAGAAACAATTTGTTCAATTTAAAGAAGCCCTTGCAAATTTTAGAAAAACCTTTAACTTTTGTTCCAATTTAATACTGGAGCTGTAAATTTTGTATATTTGTAAAAAAAAATTCAAGTTACAGATGTTTAAAAATAGCAAAATTTAAATTTTGATGTAAACATACGAACGGACGGACAGAGTGAAGCTATATAGGCACATTTTTACAAAATTTTTGAAAATGTGATAAAAATTACGTAACAAAGTTACTCTTTTGGTTCGCCAGACCCTCTTTTGATTTGCTTAACCCTAATATGCAATCTAAAATGTTTTGGGAAAATGCAATAAGCTCGGCTTAATTAATTCCTTATGTAGTAGGATAGAAACCAAGTTCGACGCCAATGACCTGAACAAGTGCTTGTTAGTCAAACCGCAAATAAACGTAAAGCAGTCCAATAGGTGCCCTAACGGCTTCTCATTTAAAAACTTTAATCAGGACGAGACCCGGAGGGCATTTTATTGTATAGAAACGAATGCCATAGGAATTCTTAAAACTCTTTCTGCTAGTTCTTTTACCTTTTATTACACACATCTTCAACACTATGTTCACTTCATCTGAGTACCCTACGTCGTGGAAGTTGTCCAAAATAATTCTCGTGCGCAAGAAAGCTTTTCAGCCTGGTTTTAGGAAAAACCACAGTACCATCACTACTTTCTTGGAGATAAATGATTTTATTTCTTATTCCTATTTTTATACCATAATTATATATTCTAAGCCAGTAGAACTGCGAACCTACCGCAACTGATTCTCAATGCAAATGTTATCCCTTTGTTGAGAAGGTTAACAACTTGGGCGTTGTATTTAGTTATGATTTTAAATGGGCCGATCATGTAAAGAGAGTTGCTAGTAAAGTGTAACCGGCTCTGAAATATTGCTCATTGTATTTCATTTAAACTAAGTGTCGACTCATTAAAGCTCTCGTCCTTCCTCACATTCTCTATTGAAACGTGGTTAATTCTTCGATGAGTGTTAGTGAGAAAGCCGGTTTTTATTTAATATTAAACCCATGCACAAAATTTGTTGCAAACCACCGTAGGTGTAATAGGATATCTGATGCCTCTAAAATATTATTAGGATGCACCATCAATAATTACTTGAATCATAAATATACCTCTGTTTCTTTCACAGGCTTATCACAACTGAATGTCCAAATTACTTATACAGTAAAATAAGTTTTGGCAGGTCATTAAGAACTTTAAATGTTACAATACCTCGTCATAGAGTTCGGCTAGGGCATTTATCTTATTTTCTCAAAATTACTACCTTGTGGGACTCCCTTCCGTTTGATATCAAGCGTGCTACAACTCACGGAGCTTTTAATAAATTATCACTCAATTATTTCAAAAATAGGTAAATTGAGCGTGTTTGTTTATCAATTATCTTTCATTTATTACTTAATTAATCACTTATGAATTCAGTATATATAATGTCTCCTTATTTTTAATAGCACTTAATTAGTAAACGAAAAAACAAAATGTGACTTGAATACAAAGGTTGATCCAAAAAATTTTAATATCAAAAATGTTGCAAATAGGAAAAATGGTATAATTTTGATAGAAACTGGTACAAAAGAGGATCGTGAAAAAATTAAGAATGAGTTGGAAGAAAAATTAAATGAAAGCTATGAGATCAAAATCCCGGTAGAAATGAAACCAAAAGTTGAAATTGTACATGTTAATCATAAATATAGTGATACAGATATTATTGAAAAGCTAAAAAAACAAATAGAAATGAGTGAAATTGAAGTGCTAAAAACATATTCAGTTAAAAAATATAATAAGGAAATGTTCAACACTATTATTGAAGTTGATAAGGAGTCATTCCTAAAAATTTGTCAAATGAAAAAGTATGTATAGGTTGGGAAAGATATAAAGTATTTGAGGCCATAAACATTCCAAGATCTTTTAAGTGCAAAGGATTTAATCATAAATCAGTTGACTGTAGGAATACTGATACTTGTTTGAAGTGCCATCAGGAACATAAAACTAGTGAACGCAAGAATGAAGACATCAATAAATTAAAAGTCAATGTGGATGTTAATCACAAAACTTTTAGTAGATCCTGCCCTGCTTTTCAACATAAACTTACTTTAAAAAAACAAAAAATAGTCTACTAGCAATCACAGATAATATGAACTGAACAAAATAAAACAATTGAAATAGTTCGAAATAATGCAATGCAAAGTACAATGATACTAAATATGATACCAAAAATGATAATGATAGAATTAGTATAAATAGTACTCAAATTAGTAACATTAATAATATTACTACTAATAATCATATTAGCAATACAAATAGTTTTTCCACTACAATTAATTATAGTAATAAGTTTGATAATACAAAAAATAATGATCCCAATAACAATAATAATAATAATAAAAATAAAAATAATAATAATAATAATATTAATAATAATAATAATGATAATAATAACAATGATAATTATAATAATTATAATAATAATAGTTACAAGAAAACTAGTGCTCATGTTTCCAATAACAATAATAATAGTTATAATAAAACTAGAGTTACGATTAAAAATAAAAGCTCTAAGACAAATTATGTGAAAAGACATTTTAGCATACTCACTTATGTTCCTAAATTTTGGTCTAGAAAAAATTAAATTCTAATGAATTATAAAGACAATAAAAACAAGATCATTCATGATAAATATGCCAATAAGTATAATAATGTTGAAAATATTAGTGATGAAATCATTAGTAGTAAAAATGTATCTTGTAATAATAGCAATAATAATATTCTTTTGACTTTTTTTGACTGTTTTCTTTTGACTCTCTTAGTGTTATGTGGGGTAAAATCTATGAGATTTTGTGCTTTATAATTTTATTTATTTTTTTTTTCCTCACTGTCGTATAAAAGTTGCTTGTTTTTGTTTTAAATTTTGTATTATAAGCTATAGAGAATAATATATGCTTAAATAATAATAATAGAAATACAAATTACATATAAAAACGAGGAAGATTATAGTTGCCCTTGTCAACTTTTAGATACCCGTGCATACCCACTATGGTGTATAAAATAAACCGTAATTTTCTTCCCTTATACATTTAACTCATTACCCCATAATTTTGACGTAAAAAAAAAACAAAAAATTAACAAAAAAAAAAACAAATACAAAAAAAAAATAAAAAATTTTCATTCATTGTCCCATAACTTTAGCTTAAAAAAAAAAAAAAAAATAAAAAAAAAAAAAACAAAAAAAAAAAATTGGCCCACCCTAAAAGTCTGATGGTCCGAGTGATGTCCAACTTTGCCAAGTAACTTGCCCTATTAATTTATCTGCCCAATTTTAATTTTAACCTTGTAGCTTCATTAGATTCAAAGTTATTGAATCGAAAACTTTGTATGGCAGCCCTCCGAAAATGGGGCCCTAACATTTTGGAACTTCATATAAGTGCTCGATTCATTATATAACTAACTATGTGTAATTTTCATACGCGTAGTATAATTAGTTTTGAAGAAATTCATATTGGTGCAAGGAAGTTATATGGCAGCCCCCCGAAAATGGGGCCCTTACATTTTGAAACTTCATATAAGTGCCGGAGTCATTATAAAACTAACCATGTGTAATTTTCAGCCTCGTAGTATAATTAGTTTTGAAGAAATTCATATTGGTGCAAAGAAGTTGTATGGCAGCCCCCCGTAAATGGGGCCCTAACATTTTGAAACTTCATATAAGTGCCGGAGTCATTATAAAACTAACCGTGTGTAATTTTCATCCCCGTAGTATAATTAGTTTTGAAGAAATTCATATTGGTGCAAAAAAGTTGTATGGCAGCTCCCCGAAGCCTTGGTCCGATTTTAACCAAAAACAATAGGGAACCTAGAAATTGTCTAAAAATGACTTTGTGTGAATTTCAAGACTCTAGCCCTTTTAGTTTTTGAGTTATCGTGCTGACACACGGACGGACGGACGGACAGACGCACATAGCTAGATCGACTAATTTTTCGATTCTGAGCCGATACGTACCCTTGACACTATATCTAGCTCGTCTAGATCGATGCGTTACAAACGGAGGAGCAAATCTAATATACCCGATGTCATATATGTATGCACGGGTATAATAAAACATTTAATATGAATTGTGGTGCCTGCAGTGTAAAAATTTCGCGCCAAGATAGTAGCAAAATATCATGTGGTGGATGTAATGAATTTTTTTTACTGTGTGTGTGTTAACATTGAACCTAATGATATCGATTACTTCATTACTTCAGGAAAAAAATACATTTGCTTTAAGTGTAATAGTAAAAGGAGAATATCGATCCAGTCAGATAGCATTACAAAACCATCTACTTCAACTCCTCTTATTTCCAACACAAATTCATTTAATAGTGCATATGACAATATTTCTACATCAACTGCTACTAATACACCAATAATACTATTAACATTAGGACTTCACCAACTAATAACAACAACTACACAAACAACAATCCATCTATATCTATTACATCTAATAGCAATGGAACTTTAACTGAAAACAACCACAGCATTAGTAAAATATATGAAATAGAAAATAAAGAAGAATCTATCACACTTAACATGGTTTATAATAAATTAATTAGTATGGAGATTTTATTCAAAGATAGCTTATATAAAATTAAAGAATTAAAAAATGATAATTCTATTTTACATTCCAAAATAAAAAGTTTGGAGTATAAACTTAATTACACACAACATATAAATTAAAAAATTCCATTGATATTGTTGGTTTACCAGTACCTGCTCCAATTAATGAGAGTAATTGCATAAAAGCAACAAAAAAATTATTTAAAGACAGTTTGTCTCTTGAAATTAGTGATGAGCAAATTGAGAAATGTACAGTTAGCAGAATGTAGAATAAAATCAATAAAAAAAATAACAACAACAACAACCATATAAGTAATAATAAAACAAAGAAGAGCAACGATTTAATTATCTGTCTTAAACTAAAAGACTATGAAATAAAACAAAACATTCTGAAGGCAAAACAGATTAACAAGGAGAAATTTTGTACCAATGTCTATGTTTCTAATAATCGAGTAAACCAAAAAATTTTTATTAATGAAAGTTTAACTAAGTATAATAGAGCATTGTTTATGGAAGCAAAAAGGAAAAAAGTAGAAATGCAGTATGAATTTTTGTGGTACAGAAAGAGTAAGTTTTATAAAAAAAAAAAGAGGGAGATGCAACCATTCCAATCGTTTGATGATATAAATAAAATTTAATACATTGTAATAGTATCAGAATTTTATTTCTGATATTCAGTATTCTCATCTTTTTTTTTTTTTTTATTAATAATGTTGTAAAAAAAACGATTTTTCGGATGATTGTAGTTTCTTCAATAATGTTAGTGAAGATTTTGGGAATGTTTTTACAAATGCTAATGAATATAAAAATTCCTTATTTATAATTCATCAAAACATTAGAAGCTTAAGAGTGAACTTGAACTCACTTGTGACACACTTAGAAATTTTCAAAAAATTACCCGATTTTATCTTTTTGTCCGAAAGTTGGATTTATAATGATGAAATTGATAAATTTTATCTACCAAATTTCTATTTTTTTGCAACTACTAATGACAATTATGCGGCCGGAGGTGTAGGTTGTTTTGTTGATATGAAATATGAATGTATATGTGAAAATTATAATTTTTTAACATTTGTTGGGTTAAAACTTATTTGTACAACAGAGAACGAGCGTTATGTGTTTCTGTGTATTTATCGTTTCAATAAATTTAATCTTAAAACATTCTGCGATGAATTTTTTGATTTTCTGGGCAATATTAAATCTAGTAACTTAATTAAAGTAGGTGATTTTAATATTAATTTATATGAAAAAAACTTAAGCATTTATGAGTACTTAACACAAATAGCTTCTTTTGGACTTGTTTCTATCATAAATAAGCCTACTAGAATTTCCTCTGGTACATGTCTTGACCATATTTATATACGTCTCCCTAAACCTTTGTATATTTCTTATGACATTCTTGATATAAATATTACTGACTATTGTATGTGTGGTATCATCGTAAATAACGTTCTTAATAATAAAAATAAAAATATGGGCAATATAATGTTATGGACAAAATATAGTGTTATGGTTAATATCAATAGTACTAGTTAGCATAAGTTTCGTGTTGACTATGCAAAACTTAATATTTACTTGAGATTTGAATTTTGGGAAGATATTTACTAAGAAAATAATTTACAAGTTGCGTACGACAAATTTATAAAAATTTTGAAACATTATATTAATTTAAGTAGTTATAAAGTTAAAATACGTAACAAATATAAGAGATTGAAAACTTGGATTAACCGAGTTGGTTAAAAAAATTAAGAATAAAAAAAAATTGAAAATTAAATGCGTAAAACATCCTAGAAATTCTAGAATAAGGAACACGTATAAAATTCTTAATAAGAAAATTAAAAAAGAGATTTATTTATGTAGAAATAACTTTTATAAAAATTAATTTAACAAGTATAGAGGTAATAGTAAAAAAAGAATGGGAGGTTATAAATTGTATTATTAATAAAAATTCTAAAAGCAAAAAAGAAGTAAAACTGAATTCAGAGCAAGGTATAATTGCCAATGCTTTTGATGTGGCTAATATCTTTAATCACCATTTTGTTAACCTATCTAGTAACCTACTTCCCCAATCAAAAAGTTGCTCTTGTCCTTCTTGCACAAAGATTATTTATGATAAACTCTCAGATAATGGAAATAGTTTTTTCTTTTTCCTAATAAATTCTTCCGAAGTTTTAAAAAATGTACGTGCACTAAAGAACTCGCACTCTTGTGGTATGGACGGAATTTCTAATTTTATGTTAAAATCTATTTCGTTTAATATTAGTGATATTTTATCTTATTTGTTCAATAAAAATATTCTTGACAGTAAGTTTCCAACTCAATTGAAAAATGCATGTGTTATTCCCCTGTTTAAGAAACACGATCCACTAGATAAGAATAACTATAGGCCTATTTCGCTTCTTCCCTCTATAGGAAAAGTTTTTGAAAAGATTGTAAAAGACCGATTAGTAAAATTTCTTAAAGATAACAATTACTTCAGATAGTAAAAAAAATACCGCGGGTTTATTTTAAAGCTTTCAATATGGTAAACCATAAAATTTTGTTAAACAAATTAGAAAATGCCGGTATCAGAGGGTGTTTGTTGAATTGGTTATCTTCTTATCTTAACAATAGAGCGCAATATGTAAAAGTGGGTAATATTGTAAGTAACCCAGATTATATTAAAACTGGTGTACCACAAGGATCAGTGTTGGGACCCATACTTTTCCTTGTATATATCAATGCCCTCTTTTCACTCCCATTTAAAGGACGACCTATAGCTTTTGCTGATGATATTGGTTTCGCTTATGGAGCAGATAATTATTTGAAACTAATTTCTGATCTAAATTATGATCTGGATCTCCTCAGAAAGTGGTTTGATCAACATTACCTTATAATTAGCAATAAAACCAAGGTAATGTTTTTCAACTTTAAAAGGCAAAGTCAACCTACTGTCAAATTAGTATTTCATTCTCCAGAGTGTAAAGCTTTTAAAATATTTAATGAATCTTGTTTACGTGATTTTAGTCACAAACTATTTTGTCATCTGGAAAAATGTAGTACTAATTGCTTTTTTGTTGGAGAGGTGGATAACTTCAAATATCTAGGTTTCAATTTAGACTCTCAGCTGAATTGGAGTACTCACTCTGAAAATTTACAATACTATTTTAGGTCAACTCTGAGAATAGTATACGAGTTAAATAAACTATGTCCATTACAATTAATGAAAAATGTATATTACAGTATTGTGCAATCTAAAATTCAATACGAACTCTGTTGTTAGGGTAGTTGTAACTATAATAAAGTACTACCTATATTGAATATACAGAAACATATAATTCGAATTATTATATATCGAACATATATCGAAGGCTTTTAATTAGTTTTCCATTGTTCATTGATTTAAATATTCTTCCTATAAGGCACTTGTATTGTTATAAAGTTTTGAAAACTTTTTTTATAAGATCTGGAAATAACTACAGAAATATACTTCAATATAATATACGTAATAATAACTACGCCTTGTGTAATGTACCTAATTTCAGAACTACTACAGTTAGAAATTTTTTTCATATATTTTCTTGTCGTCTATATAATAAATTGCCGCTGAATATAAGACAAAATACTTCTACAAGTTTGCAAATTAATAAAATTAATAAAATTATGGCGTCTAAGTATGTATTATTCTGATGTTGAATCACTTTTTAGCGTTTTGAGTTAACATTCTCGATTCCTTTTCTAATATTATATGTTAGTATACCTACTGCTCTTTCTGTTTCATATCTTTCTACATTATTTTTTTCTGGTATCACATTTTTGTTTTTTTCTCTTTTGCAGTTTTGTTTTGGAATTTCATTTAACTTAAAAATTTTTTTTTTTTTTTTATATTCTTTTATTTTTTTGTTACATATATATAATTAAGTTTGATTTATAATTTTGTTTTTATATAACTTTATTACCCCACATACCAACTTTGATAATTATAGTAACATGAAATTTAAAGTAAATTTAAAAAAGGGCGAATTCTATTTGTTTAATTAAATACAGAGTGTACCTATATTTTTCTCTTAATAATTTTTGTATTTTGCTTAAAGTTTTATTATTTTAACAACAAAATGTATTATTATTGGATGAAAAATATGAAATAAAATAAAATAAAATGAAAAAAAAATGAAAAAATAAATATTATTGATGATAATAAAAATAAAAATACTACTATTAATAATAATAATAATAATATTAACAATAATAATATTAGTATAATTTCCGATAATAAATCTTATAAATTAAACAAAGAAATTGATATCAAAGCTGTAAAAACAAAGAAAGTTAAAGAAGTGACAACAGATAAATATGTTAACTGGATTAAGGGAGAAACTCTAAATGATAGCTGTACCGATGTTGAAAAATCTAAAGGTAAAATAAATATGTTAACTGGATTAAGGGAGAAACTCTAAATGATAGCTGTACCGATGTTGAAAAATCTAAAGGTAAAAGTTTTATAGATCCTTTAGCACCACCGACAGTCAGATTAACAAGAAATGCCATTGAATCCGGTGATAATATTTTTGGTGATAGATTTAGAGATCATAGAATATATAATAATGTAAGATTGTTCTTATCTTATTTTTATGATCATGATGACATTTGCTATGGGGGTATGACACAGACTAGTCTGAAAGTACTTATACATCAAGAAGGATTACCAAACAACTACCAAGAACTCTCTAAACTATATTACAATTATCATGAATCTACCGGATTACCTAGAAAAGAAGTACTACAAGATCTAACTATTTTCAGGAGGCATATAGATAATAAATATAGAGAACATTTGCAGAAAATAAGAGAATCATGGAAAAACTATATGATAGGAATACCATGATGTTGGATAAGCTATTTAATATCAAAATTGTACACTTTAATTCTAGAAGTCTAAGAAAACATCTAATTGAAGCAGAAGCTTTTATAAAAATTAAAACAGGGGTTGACATTATCATGGTTGGTGAAACATGGTTATATTCTCTTGAGGAAAAATACTTCAATATTCCTGGGTATACAGCATCATTTATGTCAAATAATTTGAGCAGGGGAGGTGGGGCTGCCATATATGTAAAACAAAGTATTAGCTATAAAATTCTGGAAACATCGAATTCATTCAATACTATAGTAATTTCCTTAGAAGATACTAAGCCTATTATTAACATTGCTACAAAAACCCGAATGAGAACAATGATGCATTTATAGAGTACATAGACCAATTGTTTGATAAGTATAAAAATATAATATTAATTGGTGATACAAACATTGATCTACTCTCTGAAACGGATGTAAGCAGACGGTATCAAGATATGCTAGATGTCAATTCAGTTCATATAAAAAATAATATTGATTTTGATAATGCTACTAGAGTAACGGCAAATTCAGCGACACTTATTGATCATGTACTTTCGGATCTTAAAACGAATCGATTTGGGTTTGATATCACAATGCATGATATCCCAAACTTAGATCATAAAGCTATTTGTGTAGAAATTAAAAAAATTCTTAGAAAACTTAAAGCTATGGAAAATAAACAAATAAATATTACAAATTATGCAAAATACTCACATCTAATGGAAAATTATTTACGTAATTACGATTACGAAAATGTGGATGAACTGGCTGAACTAATAAGTACTGTTAAAGAAAGGTGTTCAATTGTTAAAAATATTAGAACCAGAACGCACAATCATTGGATGTCTAAGGAAATCTTAAAAATTATGGAGTATAGAAACGAATTATACAAGAGACACAAAAAGTACCCAAATTGTTCAGAGCATAAAATTAATTACAACAAAATAAAAAACAAGGTCAATATTGAGATAAAAAAAGCTAAACAAGCTCATTTTAACAAAAAAATTACAAACAGCAGATTCAAATACCAGAAAGATATAGACAGTTTTGAACTCTCACATAGCAAACCAAAAATCAGATGATAAGAAAATAATTAAGGAAATTAGATATAATAATAAACTTTTAAATAACCGTAATGACTTAGCTAACAGTTTTAATGATCACTTTAGTAATATTGGGAAAAAATTAGCTGATAACATTCAAGTTAGGGATGAAAATACGATAATAAATGAAAACTCTTTGTTTTTAATGCCTACAAATCATAATGAAGTTTATTCTGTTATTATGAATTTGAAAGATAATGCAACTGGCTCGGATAACATAGCAGCAAAGGATTTAAAAACTATAGCTAATATTATATCGCCAATAATCAGTAATCTTGTTAATAATGGCTTTCGTTCAGGTGTCTATCCACAAACATTAAAATCCGCATCTGTGATACCTATTTATAAAAATGGTTCTCCTTTGGATACTTCTAACTATAGACCTATTACACTTACTAGTTGTTCGAGTAAGATTTTTGAAAAAATAATCAATAAAAGAATTTGTGAATTTATCAAAAGTTCCGGTGGATTCGATATTAATCAATTTGGTTTCCAGAAATCTCATGGCACAGATGTAGCAATAAATGATTCTATCAGATCTATTATTGGCAATCTGGATAGAGGAAATTATGTCTGCTCAATTTTTGTTGATTTAAGAAAAGCTTTTGATACTGTGGATCATAAAATTCTATTGGATAGAGTATATGAAACTGGAATAAGGGACTTCCGCATAAACTTCTAAAATCATATCTTGAAAACAGGTTTATTGTGACCAAAGTCAATGGTGTGTATAGTGGTAAAAGTGCATTAACTTTAGGGGTCCTGCAAGGATCTGTACTTAGACTAACACTATATCTACTATATATACATAATATGCAATATGCTAACTTAAAAGCGGACTATAAAATATTCGCTGATGATACTTTACTTATATATACAGGAAAAAATGCGGAGTCTCTGGAAAGACTTGTAAATGAGGATCTAGATAGATATAGGAAATGGGTAATTGGAAATAAATTAACAGTGAATGTGGAAAAAACAAAGTATATGATATTTAGAATGGGCAATAAACCTGATATTAATCTAAAAATTTGTATTGGGAACAAAAAAATCAAAAGGAAACAATGTTATAAATATCTTGGCATTACCATAGATTCTAAACTATCATGGTACGATCATGTTAATTGCATTTTGAAAAAAAATATGCCATTACTAGGTGCTATTAAGAGATGTGGATTAAAATTAGAGGATAAATCAGCTAGACTGTTGTTTCACGCACACATCATGCCTCATATTCGATACAATGTGGCGACATGGTCGTGTTGTACTGTCACTCTAAGAAGGAAAGTGAATACAGCGATTAATAAAGCCATCAAGATACTCTATGAGTTAAATTGGCGCACACATACTGAAGAACTATATACTAGAACAGGTTTTCTTAAGCTAAATGAATTAATAATATTAGAAAAGGCTAAAATAATTCACAAAATTGAAAAGTGCATAACTAAAAGCAAAACTTTATTAAAAAAGAGAAGGAATATACACAACTATAATACAAGAAATATGGATAAATTGTGTCACGAAAAAGCTAGAACTGAATTGTTTAATAACAGTAATTTTTGCTCCTCAATTAGAATCTATAACAGTCTTCCTCAGGATTTAAAGAAATGCAGCGATATGGGTAGATTCACAACTAAATTAAAGTTTTTGATAAAAAATGATTCAATTTTATTAGGAAGGTTATTAGAACTATAACAAAAAATAAATAAAATGGAAAAGTAATAAAATATAAAAATGTTACTACTATTGTTAATGATTTATTTCCCTTATAAAAAATTTTATGTATACGTATGTATGTGTATATGAATATATGTGTATATGTATATATATGTATATATGAATATATATGTATATATGTATGAATATATAGCTATTTTTGTATTTATATTGTCTACTTGTTTATGTAAGCTTTATAACTGCTAAGACTTTTTATACCAATTTTAAGTTATTGTCTAAGTCTAGTTTTTATAAATAATAATTGCAACTTATATTTCTTTTTATTAAATAAATAAATAAAATAAATAAATAAAAAAATAAATAAATAAACCTAATATTGTTACTTTATTTTATTTCACATTTGTTAGTATACTAAATGTATTGCCAGTTTTAACACCGAGAATTAAATTAAATAGATTTAAATTGATTGTAAATTTTAAATTAAATTACAGATCTGTACCAATCGCTCGATATGCATAGTTTAAAGGTTCATCGTAATACATTGAATAAAAAAACAAAAACCAAAATAAATAAATAAAATAAATAAAGAACTACTGATTTATATTAAATAGGTTTAATATTATATATGTACGAGTACATATGTTTTAATATTTATTCCCTAAAAAATTTACCAAAAATTAAAGTTATATATTTTGTATTAAATTGAAACTACATAATTGGGTTTTTTTTAATTTTCTTTCTTTTGATTTAAAATATTTAAATTAAAAATTAAGTTGCAAGCTAAAATAATTCTTTATCATTTGTTAAACAATTCTTCAGGTATGAAATATTTTATTTATTATAGAATTATATGTATATATTATAGGAAATTATTGTTGCAGAACTTTCAATCGTCCTGGTAAATTGTTTCTTCATGGAGTGACCTTTTGCAATTATCTTATTAAAATTAGGATCTAGTAACCTAATATGTCTAGTTTATACAATTTACAGTTATCTTTCTCAGAATATCAATCTGGCATGATATGGTTGTTATTTCAACTAATTTTTCTATGTAAAATTGTTTTGAATTCGCAATAGAAATTAAATCTTTAAATGTGTTTTTCAAAATAAATTACCTGAAGATCTCATGTGTCATAAAAATCCTTTGTTTAAAGCTTAATGCCCGAACCATAATGGGCATAGACATAGCATAGCTAAACTTCAAAATTACGTATGTAAATATCTACTAATGGAGAAAGCATACAACTGCCCATAATGACATATGTAAATTTTTTTTTTTTTTGTTTTTTTTTCGTTCAGTTTTCGTTAAACATAGAATAGCTATGCCAAATTCAAAATGTTTTGAAAAAACATAGCTTGACATAGCTAAATTGACAGTTGAAGTGAAGGGAGAAGAAATTTTTCTAAAAAAAATTAAATTGAAATAAAAAAAGTGGAAGATATTATTGAAGGGGACAATAATTTTGTTGAAAGCCTAATTTCTGAAGTATTTGTTCAGAAATTTTTATACGACAAACGAAAATTTTAGCTATGCGCTTTTATGTCATTATGGGTGGAACTATGTTTTTTGTATGTTTTGACTAGTTTTGACATTTTGCTATGTCGAGTCGTTAAAAAAATGAAATTTATCTATGCGTACATATGTGCATTATGGTTAGGGCATTAGACCAATCTTGGAATTTTTATAATTTTTTTCGTATAGTAACTGCTTACGTATCGTGTAAAAAATATGTATTTTTTTTAATTAATTTTGTTATTTACTTTATTCACTACGTAACCAATAAAACAAGTAAAGAAACAGTCAGTCGGTGCAACCGACCTAGAAATACCCTACACCTATTTGGTTCAAATTTAAGGACATATCCATAAGTCATTTTAACACCATAGAAGCTGTTATTAATTTGATCGTAAGATATAGCTAACCAAATTAACTGTATAATACTAAAAACATTTTCTAATTACCCTATCTATTAAAAAATATTACAAATTCTTACTAATTTATCTATTTAAAAATATTAAAAAACAAACAAACTTGAAATAAATGAAAATATATTTATTCCAATTCAATTACAAAATGAAAAAATTCTAATTATTAAATTTTGTGATAAAAAGATAATCAAAGCATAATATATTTAATAATCCAAATTTTTAAAAATTGCAATTATTTTAAATGGTTAGTTTATATACCTAATAGAAAAACTTATAAACGCAAAATATGCAATAAATGTATTTCTAAAATACAATTAAAAATTTACACCTTTTCATATAATTCATTTAAATATAAAAATAAATTTTACATAAATGCAGCAAGTACCTGTGAACATAGCTGAACCACTACAATTAAGTCTAGATTTCGGAGACACATAGGACATAGGAAATATATTCTTTGGCTTCGAAATTAAACTCGACCACAACCAATTCCTATGGTACTTTCATTACTAGTAACCTACTGTTAAATTTCATCTAAATACCGGCATTATTTTTTGAGTTATGGTGTTTTTAAGATATATGTTTGTTAGTCCTTGAACTTTTCAAGGGTTCCAGGACCCGAAATTATGGTACGATTTCGCCCATATGCAGTCCCGTCATACTTTCAATACTAGTTAACCCTTGTACATAATTGGAACGCTCTATCTTAATTTTAAGTTACTAGTTTTATTAATTTCGATGATAAGCTTTTACACATTGGGGGGTCTAAGAGAGGTTCTGAACCACCACTCCAATTGATCCCAAATTAGGGGGGCACGCAAGAAATAGTAATGAACACCCTTGTGGCAAATTGGAAGCTTCTACATTTGTTTCAAGTTACTATCTTTATTAATTTCGAAAATATGCTTTAAGGGCCTAAGAACTGAGTGGCTGGTCCCCGATCCACTACTCCAATGGGGCCCAAATTTCAAAGACACTTACGAAATAGGAAGGGACACCCTGATACCAAATTTGGAGGTTCTATCTTCATTGGTTTCGGAATTATGCTCGTTTGGCCTAAATTCGATCAAAAAGTTCTAAGTTCCGAACCCATTGTCCAATCCTCACCGTACGTAATCACCGCCGTAGTTTCGCTGCCAATAACCTACAGCACAAATTTCATGAAGATAGCCTCATTAGTTGTTGAGTTATCGTGATTTTTTATATATGTTCCTTAGCCCTGATATCGATTAAAAGGTCCGGAATCCGAACCGTTGAGCTGATTTCGCCCTTATATAGCCCGCGCTGTACTTATAGTACCAGTTAACCCTTGTACACAATTTGAACGGTCTATCTTAATTTTAAGTAACTATTTTTAGTAATTTCGATTATAAGCCTTTAAAACTTGGGAGGTCTGAGAGGGGTACAGAACCACCACTCCAATTGATCCCAAATTAGGGGAACACGCAAGAGATAGTAAAGAACACCCTTGTGGCAAATTGGAAGCTTCTACATTTTTTCAAGTTGTTATCTTTATTAATTTTAAAGATATGCTTTAAGGTCTTCGGAAATGTGTGGCTGGTCCCCGACCCACTACTCCAATGGGACCCAAATTCACAAGACACTTAGGAAATAGGAACGGACACCCTGATACTAAATTTGGAGGTTCTATCTTCATTGGTTTCGGAATTATGCTCGTTTGGCCTAAATTCGATCAAAAAGTTCTAGGTTCGGAACCCATGGTCCAATCCCGACCTTACGCAATTCCCGAAGTATTTTCATTACTAGTAACCTACAGCACAAATTTGATGAAGATAGCGTCATTAGTTGTTGAGTTATCGTGATTTTTTATATTTGTTCGTTAGCCCTGAAACCGATTAAAAGGTCCAGAATCCGAACCCATGGGCCGATTTCGCCCATATGCAATCCCCGCCGTACTTTCAGTACTAGTAACCTACAGTTAAAATTTCATCAAGATAGCTCCATTATTTTTTGAGTTATCGTGCCTACGGACGGACGGACGGACGGACATGGCTATATCGACTAAGGCGGTCACGCTGATCACAAATATATATACTTTTCCATATCTAGCTCGCTTCCTTTAGGTGGTTACAAACACCATACCAAAGTTAATATACCCCTTTACCTATTCTATAGGTGTAGGGTATAATAACTTCTGGAGTTTAAAGAAATGTCAACATTCTCTCTATTTTCGTCTATGTTCTCTTTATTATGTATAAAATTATCTCCGTGTTGTGAAAACTAAAGTTTTCTTCTACTTGATTTTCATAATTTTTCAAATCATCCAAATTTAATTACTTCATTTACACGTTCACTTTCAAATCTTTCAATAACTGATTCGCATCACAAACTGTTGTTGCATAATTTGAAACACTTTGGGGATCAATAGTTTTCATATTCATAAAATATCTCAAATGATAATTAAATTCTCGAACAGATGGATAACGATTATAGCCTTCTTTTCGATGAATAATGGCAAATACATTTTTTAAAATATCATGATTTTACCTACTGGTTAACATATAGGCTACATTATTGTAGGTGCTAAATATACCATTCGGCATATTTTTTAATGCTATTATACTCAGATGCACACTCGGTCTATTAAACCTTTTTATACCCTACACCTATAGAATAGGTAAAGGGGTATATTAACTTTGGTATAGTGTTTGTAACCACCTAAAGGAAGCGAGCTAGATATGGAAAAGTATATATATTTGTGATCAGCGTGACCGCCTGAGTCGATATAGCCATGTCCGTCCGGCCGTCCGTCCGTCCGTAGGCACGATAACTCAAAAAATAATGGAGCTATCTTGATGAAATTTTGACTGTAGGTTACTAGGACTAAAAGTACGGCGGGGATTGCATATGGGCGAAATCGGCCCATGGGTTCGGATTCTGGACCTTTTAATCGGTTTCAGGGCTAACGAACAAATATAAAAAATCACGATAACTCAACAACTAATGACGCTATCTTCATCAAATTTGTGCTGTAGGTTACTAGTAATGAAACTACTTCGAGAATTGCGTAAGGTCGGGATTGGACTATGCGTTCGGAACCTAGAACTTTTTGATCGAATTTAGGCCAAACGAGCATAATTCCGAAACCAATGAAGATAGAACCTCCAAATTTGGTATCAGGGTGGCCCTTCCTATTTCCTAAGTGTCTTGGGAATTTGGGTCCCATTGGAGTACTGGGTCGGGGACCAGCCACACATTTCCGAAGACTTTAAAGCATATTTTTAAAATTAATAAAGATAACAACTTGAAAAAATGTAGAAGTTTCCAATTTGCCACAAGGGTGTTCTTTACTATCTCTTGCGTGTTCCCTTAATTTGGGATCAATTGGAGTGGTGGTTCTTTACCCCTCTCAGACCACCCAAGTTTTAAAAGCTTATAATCGAAATTACTAAAAATAGTTACTTAAAATTAAGGTAGACCGTTCAAATTGTGTACAAGGGTTAACTAGTACTATAAGTAAAGCGCGGGCTGTATAAGGGCGAAATCAGCCCATGGGTTCGAATTCTGGACCTTTTAGTCGGTGTCAGGGATAACGAACATATATTAAAAATCACGATAACTCAACAACTAATGAGGCTATCTTCATGAAATTTGTGCTGTAGGTTATTGGTAATGAAACTACGGCGGTGACTACGTATGGTGAGGATTGGACAATGGGTTCGGAACTGAGAACTTTTTGATCGAATTTAGGCCAAACTAGCGTAATTCCGAAACCAATGAAGATATAACCTCCAAATTTGGTATCAGGGTGTCCCTTCCTATTTCGTAAGTGTCTTTGAAATTTGGGCCACATTGGACTAGTGAGTCGGGGACCAGCCACTCAGTTCCGAGGACCTTCAAGCATATTTTCGAAATTAATAAAAATAGTAACTTGAAACTAATGTAGAAGCTTCAAATTTGGCCCAGGGTGTTCTTTACTATTTCTTCCGTGCCCCCCTAATTTGGGATCAATTGGAGTGGTGGTTCAGAACCTCTCTTAGACCCACCCAATGTGTAAAAGCTTATCATCGAAATTAATAAAACTAGTAACTTAAAATTAAGATAGAACGTTCCAATTGTATACAAGGGCTAACTAGTATTGAAAGTATGACGGGACTGCATATGGGCGAAATCGTACCATGGTTTGGGGTTCTGGAACCCTTTACAAGTTTAAGGACTAACAAACATATATCTTAAAACACCATAACTCAAAAAATAATGTTGGTATTTTGATGAAATTTAACAGTAGGTTACTAGTAATGAAAGTACCATGGGAATTGGCTGTGGTCGAGTTTAATTTCGAAGCCAAAGAATATATTTCCTATGTCCTATGTGTCTCCGAAATCTAGACTTAATTGTAGTGGTTCAGCTATATTCAAAGGTACTTACTGCATTTATGTAAAATTTATTTGAATATTTAAATGAATTATATGAAAAGGTCTAAATTTGTAATTGTATTTTAGAAATACATTTATTGCATACTTTGCGTATAAGCTTTTCTATTAGGTATATAAACTAACCATTTAAAATAATTGCAATTTTTAAAAATTTGGATTATTAAATATATTATGCTTTGATTATCTTTTTATCACAAAATTTAATAATTAGAATTTTTTCATTTTGTAATTGAATTGGAATAAATATATTTTCATTTATTTCAAGTTTGTTTGTTTTTTAATATTTTTATACCCTACACCTATAGAATAGGTAAAGGGGTATATTAACTTTGGTATGGTGTTTGTAACCACCTAAAGGAAGCGAGCTAGATATGGAAAAGTATATATATTTGTGATCAGCGTGACCGCCTTAGTCGATATAGCCATGTCCGTCCGTCCGTCCGTAGGCACGATAACTCAAAAAATAATGGAGCTATCTTGATGAAATTTTAACTGTAGGTTACTAGGACTGAAAGTACGGCGGGGATTGCATATGGGCGAAATCGGCCCATGGGTTCGGATTCTGGACCTTTTGATCGGTTTCAGGGCTAACGAACAAATATAAAAAATCACGATAACTCAACAACTAATGACGCTATCTTCATCAAATTTGTGCTGTAGGTTACTAGTAATGAAACTACTTCGGGAATTGCGTAAGGTCGGGATTGGACCATGGGTTCGGAACCTAGAACTTTTTGATCGAATTTAGGCCAAACGAACATAATTCCGAAACCAATGAAGATAGAACCTCCAAATTTAGTATCAGGGTGTCCCTTCCTATTTCCTAAGTGTCTTGTGAATTTGGGTCCCATTGGAGTAGTGGGTCGGGGACCAGCCACACATTTCCGAAGACCTTAAAGCATATCTTTAAAATTAATAAAGATAACAACTTGAAAAAATGTAGAAGCTTCCAATTTGCCACAAGGGTGTTCTTTACTATCTCTTGCGTGTTCCCCTAATTTGGGATCAATTGGAATGGTGGTTCTGTACCCCTCTCAGACCTCCCAAGTTTTAAAGGCTTATAATCGAAATTACTAAAAATAGTTACTTAAAATTAGGATAGAACGTTCAAATTGTGTACAAGGGTTAACTAGTACTATAAGTACAGCGCGGACTATATAAGGGCGAAATCAGCCCAACGGTTTGGATTCCGGACCTTTTAATCGATGTCAGGGCTAAGGAACATATATAAAAAATCACGATAACTCATCAACTAATGAGGCTATCTTCTTGAAATTTGTGCTGTAGGTTATTGGCAGCGAAACTACGGCGGTGATTACGTACGGTGAGGATTGGACAATGGGTTCGGAACTTAGAACTTTTTGATCGAATTTAGGCCAAACGAGCATAATTCCGAAACCAATGAAGATAGAACCTCCAAATTTGGTATCAGGGTGTCCCTTCCTATTTCGTAAGTGTCTTTGAAATTTGGGCCCCATTGGAGTAGTGGATCGGGGACCAGCCACTCAGTTCTTAGGCCCTTAAAGCATATTTTCGAAATTAATAAAGATAGTAACTTGAAACAAATGTAGAAGCTTCCAATTTGCCACAAGGGTGTTCTTTACTATTTCTTGCGTGCCCCCCTAATTTAAGATCAATTGGAGTGGTGGTTCAGAACCTCTCTTAGACCCCCCAATGTGTAAAAGCTTATCATCGAAATTAATAAAACTAGTAACTTAAAATTAAGATAGAGCGTTCCAATTGTGTACAAGGGTTAACTAGTATTGAAAGTATGACGGGACTGCATATGGGCGAAATCGTACCATAATTTCGGGTCCTGGAACCCTTGAAAAGTTCAAGGACTAACAAACATATATCTTACAAACACCGTAACTCAAAAAATAATGCCGGTATTTTGATGAAATTTAACAGTAGGTTACTAGTAATGAAAGTACCATGGGAATTGGCTGTGGTCGAGTTTAATTTCGAAGCCAAAGAATATATTTCCTATGTCCTATGTGTCTCCGAAATCTAGACTTAATTGTAGTGGTTCAGCTATGTTCAATGGTACTTGCTGCATTTATGTAAAATTTATTTTTATATTTAAATGAATTATATGAAAAGGTGTAAACTTTTAATTGTATTTTAGAAATACATTTATTGCATATTTTGCGTATATAAGCTTTTCTATTAGGTATATAAACTAACCATTTAAAATAATTGCAATTTTTAAAAATTTGGATTATTAAATATATTATGCTTTGATTATCTTTTTATCACAAAATTTAATAATTAGAATTTTTTCATTTTGTAATTGAATTGGAATAAATATATTTTCATTTATTTCAAGTTTGTTTGTTTTTAAATATTTTTAAATAGATAAATTAGTAAGAATTTGTAGTATTTTTTAATAGATAGGGTAATTTGAAAATGTTTTTAGTATTATACAGTTAATTTGGTTAGCTATGTCTTACGATCAAATTAATAACAGCTTCTATGGTGTTAAAATGACTTATGGATATGTCTTTAAATTTGAACCAAATAGGTGTAGGGTATTTCTAAGTCGGTTGCACCGACTGACTGTTTCTTTACTTGTTAAATAGATAAATTAGTAAGAATTTGTAATATTTTTTAATAGATAGTGTAATTAGAAAATGTTTTTAGTATTATAAAATTAATTTGGTTAGCTATGTTTTACGATCAAATTAATAACAGATTTTATGGTGTTAAAATGACTTATGGATATGTCCTTAAATTTGAACCAAATAGGTGTAGGGTATTTCTAAGTCGGTTGCACCGACTGACTGTTTCTTAACTTGTTTAGAATTGTATTCTAACGCAGATCTAATATGAATTTAATCCAATACAATACTTTTTTTTGTTTTTTTTTTTACATGCTAACTAAACGCTAGAAACGGATTCCTGTACATATAACATGCAGGTTTAGTTGGAAAGGGAAGGAAAATAGGATATTAGAGGGGAATTAGAAGGTAAGTTGGAAATGAATCTGAAAAGAATCGTTTTGAATTTGTGCCAATTGTAGTATGGGACATTATTAAAAGGGAGGAACACATTAGAGGGAAGCGTCTTAGTAGTCCTCATGACAAATGAGTTTCCATAACCAGTTTTAAACCATCTTGGAATTTCCACTGTGTAGAAATGAACACTTGCTTCCCTTCTGGTGTTACGTTGGAATTGTTTAAGAGGAGGCATAATTCACTTTAGTTCAATAGAGCAAGTGTGCTTAGATTTTCTGATCGTTTAATATTTTCATATTGGAATCGCAGAATTGGGTTAAACTGATTTCTCATGCAGGAAATCAGGCAGCTTTGAGTTTTTTGAGAAGTATTCAACTCAACTCTATTATTTTTACCCCAATCAGCTATTTCGGCTAAGTCATGTCTAACTAAACTAACCGTGATATTTCATTTTGAACTGATTGCGGAAGGTATGGTCTTAAGGTAATCGTAGGTTTCCACTAGAGTGCTGTCGGCGGCGAAGAAATGTATTAGATTGAGGGTAGAGGAGAGTAAGTCGATGATAAATAAAAGAGTTGGTGATAAGCCGGTGCCTTGTGGGACGTCCGCGTTTATTTCAAAAGGGTCAGACATAAAACTGTAGACAGGGACACGAATTCGACGATTTGAAAGAAAATCTTTAATCCATTTACAGAAAGGAATACCAAGACTAATAGTTTGGCATTTGTTCAAAAGAGCAGAATGGACTACTCGATCAAAGGCCTTTGAGATATCCAGAGCAACAACCTCAGATTCACAGGAACAGTGAATACTGGTGTTGAGCATACTGCCTATCATGCTAAATACCTCTGCAGTCAAGGTATCTCATCAACCGTTTGTTAACAGGAATTTCCATAACTTTGGAAATGACCGATATAATGGCTACTGGCCGAAAATTGGAGGGTTCGCTTTTGTCACCTTTTTTCGGGTTTGGAGAAACATGAGCAATATTCCAATGACTGGGATATTTACCAGTTGAAAATGATAATGAAAAAAGATTGCGCAGAGGTTTCGAAATGGGAGAGGCAATATGCTTAAGAACCATTGCAGGAATTCCATAAGGACCAGTGGACTTTCTAACATTCAGATTTTCAAGCACTGTCACTACAGTACGTAGTCTAAATACACCTTATGAAGAATTTTAACCCTAGTTGGATCAAAAAAGGGTTGTACTGGTGGAGTTTGTACTGTAGGAGGGAGCGTAGAATTTGCCGAAAAGGATTTTGCAAACAAGTTAGCTTTAGCAACTGAATCTGATATAATAGAATTATTGTTATCAATCAGCGGCAGAACCGCATATATGTAGACTGATTATTTTACATTTTAATCTTTGGTTATAAAAAAACTTTTGATGATTGATAATTGTCTTGCAATTGTTTCTGGCAAATTTATAGTTTCATATGAAAAGTTTCATTCCTAGCATAATTGTTTTACTAAGGCATCAGCATTGACCAATCGAAACCTCCCAAAAAACCGATGAACCACATTGAAAAGCTGGATTTGACAAGGCAATGTTCTAACAGAAATATTGTATTTTTATTGATAGTGTCGGATGACCTTGAAGAATTGGTCACAGAAATTTCCAGCTAACTGGCTTGGGGGGATCTATATAAAAAACAGAAAAATATTGAAGCATTTTCAACACGAAATTTAACCCACAGATAATGAAAAATCGGGTTGGAGCTCTTAAATCATGAAGGGTGTGGAAAGCAATATTAGATCGTATATATAAAGCGACTTCTCAATGAGGGATGAAAAGCAGAACAAGTGTATAGCCGTTGATATTATAATTAGTATCATCATCTAAAACTTTTGTCTCTCTAAAGCAAATATAGCTGGTTTTTCTGAGTTAAGATGGACTTCAGCTGAATGGAAATTACATGCTATGCCTCTTATATTACAAAATTGTAAAAGAAAACTTTTCTCCATTGGGTACAACTTGCGGGCGGAAAAGGAGGGAAAAAGGTTTGAATAATTTGAAATTAAATTTGAAAATATTTAATATTAACATCTCAGAAAACATGCATCACACATTGAACATAATATCAAGTAAACCATAAAAATAATAATAATAGTTCTCCACTATAACTTTACCAACGAAAATCCAAATACAACAGTTTGTAATACCTTATTGTACCCAGAGATTTTTTAGTGCGGACACAGACCTTTTCAAAACATTATGTTTCCTTATCGCACATATGAAAGCATATACAAAAAATTATAAAAAATTAACAGCATTAATTAATTTAAATGAAATGAAAAAAAAATGCATTTAAATGCTATTAAAGTAGGGTATGGGATAGAAAAGGATGGTTAGTTAGTGTGCATTGCTATATTCAAGTTTTGACAAATTACAATGTAAACAAAAATCAAAATTTATTACCAATTAAAATTTTAAGATAATTATACAAAATTATTTAAATTAAATAAACTAAAATATTAAAAAACATTATTATGAAATTAACTAAATTAAATAAACTAAAATAAATAAAACATTATAATTAAAAATTGTGCAGAATTAAATTAATCAAATTTTAAATTAATTTTTTAATTGTAATAAAAAGTTTTTTAATAAATATAAAGTTAAGAAGTGTTAAGAAAAAAAATAAATTATTAATTCAATATCTAAACAAACAGTGATTTAATTTTTTGCAATTATTCGTATTTAAAATAAAATCAAAATTAAATTATTTGAATTACTTATGGAAAATAAATTAAAGTTTAATTATAAATTTATTGTTGGATAAATTGATGTTCCCATGGCACCTAATGTTGTCGGAATAAGATAAAAACAAATTCTCTGGTTAAATGGCTGCCACAGCTAGATATCAAGTTGTGTATTATTATTTTGTTTTTTGTGAAAATATGATTTAGTTAATTTTTTCCCATTTTATTTGGTTTATCAAAATTAGTTAAACTTATTTAATTTATCAAATTTAAAACTAATAGTAGTATTAATTAAATTGCAATAAAAGTTAATTTAAAACAAGTAAAGAAACAGTCAGTCGACTTAGAAATACCCTACACCTATTTGGTTCAAATTTAAGGACATATCCATAAGTCGTTTTAACACCATAAAAGCTGTTATTAAATTGATCGTAAGATATAACTAACCAAATTAACTTTATAATACTTAAAAACATTTTCTAATTACACTATCTATTAAAAAATATTACAACTTCATTTCATACTAATTTATCTATTTAAAAATATTAAAAAACAAAAAAACTTGAAATAAATGAAAATATATTTATTCCAATTCAATTACAAAATGAAAAAATTCTAATTATTAAATTTTTTGATAAAAAGCTAATCAAAGCCTAATATATTTAATAACCCAAATTATTCAAAATTTCAATTATTTTAAATTGTTAGTTTATATACCTAATAGAAAAGCTTATAAACGCAAAATATGCAATAAATGTATTTCTAAAATACAATTACAAATTTAGACCTTTTCATATTATTCATTTAAATATAAAAATAAATTTTACATAAATGCAGCAAGTACCTTTAAATATTGCTGAACCATTACAATTAAGTCAAAATTTCGGGGACACATAGGAAATAGGCAATATAATCTTTGGCTTCGAAGCTAAACTTGACCAGAAGCAATTCCAATGGTACATTCATTAGGTACTAGTAACCTAGAGTTTAAATTTCACCAAAATAGCGGCATTATTTTTTGAGTTTTTTTGGTGTTTTTAAAATAGATGTTTGTTAGCCCCCAACTTTTCAAGAGCTTCAGAGCCCGGAACCATGGGACGATTTCGCTCTTATGCAGTCCCCGTCATACTTTCAATACTAGTTAATTCTTGTACACAATTGGAACGTGTTATCTTAATTTTACGTTAATATTTTTATTAATTTCGATGATAAGACTTTACACATTGGAGGGTCTAAGAGAGGTACTGAACCAACACTCCAATTGATCCAAAATAAGAGGGACATGCAGGAAATAGTAAATAACACCCATGTGCCAAATTTGAAGTTTTTACATTTGTTTCAAGTTACTATCTTTATTAATTTCGAAAAAATGCTTTAGGGTCCTCGGAACTAAGTGGCTGGTCCCCACCCACTACTCCAATTGGGCTCAAATTTCAAGGAGACTAAGGAAATCGAAAGCGACACCCTAATACCAAATTTGGAGGTTCTATCTTCATTGGTTACGGAATTATGCTAGTTTGGCCTAAATTCGATCAAAAAGTTCTAAGTTCCGAACCCATTGTCCAATCCTCACCGTACGCAATCGCCGCCGTAGTTTCGTTATCAATAATCTACAGCACAAATTTCATGAAGATAGCGTCATTAGTTGTTGAGTTATCGTGATTTTTTATATATGTTCGTCAGCCCTGAAACCGATTAAAAGGTCCAGAATCCGAACCTTTGAGCTGATTTCGCCTTTATACAGTCCGCGCTGTACTTATAGTACTAGTTAACCCTTATACACAATTTGAACGTTCTATCTTAATTTTAAGTTACTATTTTTAGTAATTTCGATTATAAGCTTTTAAAACTTGGGAGGCCTAAGAGGAGTACTGAACCACCACTCCAATTGTTCCGAAATTAGTGAGACACGCAATAGATAGTAAAAAACACCCTTGTGCCAAATTTTAAGCTTCTAAATTTTCTTGAAGTTGCAAATTGCACAAATTTCATCAATTTCATGAAGATAGCGTCATTAGTTGTTGAGTTATCGTGATTTTTAATATATGTTCGTCAGCCCTGAAACTGATTAAAAGGTCCAGAATCCGAACCTTTGAGCTGATTTCGCCTTTATACAGTCCGCGCTGTACTTATAGTACTAGTTAACCCTTATACACAATTTGAACGTTCTATCTTAATTTTAAGTTACTATTTTTAGTAATTTCGATTATAAGCTTTTAAAACTTGGGAGGCCTAAGAGGAGTACTGAACCACCACTCCAATTGTTCCGAAATTAGTGAGACACGCAATAGATAGTAAAAAACACCCTTGTGCCAAATTTTAAGCTTCTAAATTTTCTTGAAGTTGCAAATTGCACAAATTTCATCAATTTCATGAAGATAGCGTCATTAGTTGTTGAGTTATCGTGATTTTTAATATATGTTCGTCAGCCCTGAAACTGATTAAAAGGTCCAGAATCCGAACCTTTGAGCTGATTTCGCCTTTATACAGTCCGCGCTGTACTTATAGTACTAGTTAACCCTTGTACACAATTTGAACGTTCTATCTTAATTTTAAGTTACTATTTTTAGTAATTTCGATTATAAGCTTTTAAAACGTGGGAGGCCTAAGAGGAGTACTGAACCACCACTCCAATTGTTCCGAAATTAGTGAGACACGCAATAGATAGTAAAAAACACCCTTGTGCCAAATTTTAAGCTTCTAAATTTTCTTGAAGTTGCCATCTTTATTAATTTCAAAGATATGCTTTAAGGTTTTCGGAAATGTATGGCTGATCCCCGACCCACTGCTCCAATGGGGCCCAAATTTCGAGGACACTTAGGAAATAGGAAGGGACACCCTGATACCAAATTTGGAGGTTCTAACTTACGCAATCCCCGAAGTAGTTTCATTACTAGTAACCTACAGCACAAATTTGATGAAGATAGCGTCATTAATTGTTGAGTTATCGTGATTTTCTATATATGTTCGTTAGCCCTTCGATCGATTAAAAGATTTGGTATCAGGGTGTCCCTTCCTATTTCCTAAGTGTCCTTGAAATTTGGGTCCCATTGGAGTAGTGGTTCGGGGACCAGCCACACATTTCTGAAGACCTTAAAGCATATCTTTAAAATTAATAAAGATAACAACTTGAAAAAATGTAGAAGCTTCAAATTTAGCACAAGAGTGTTTTTTACCTTGTGTGTCCCCCTAATTTGGGATCTATTGGAGTGGTGGTCCATTACCCTTCTTAGACCTCCCAAGGTTTAAAAGCTTATAATCGAAATTACTAAAAATTGTAACTTATAATTCATATAGAACGTTCCACTTGTGTACAATGGTTAACTAGTATTTAAAGTATAGCGGGGACTGCATATGGGCGAAATCAGCCCAAGGGTTCGGATTCTGGACCTTTTAATCGGTCTAAGGGCAGATGAACAAATATAAAAAATCACGATAACTCAACAACTAATAACGCTATCTTTACAAAATTTGTGTTGTAGGTTGTAGGGTACTTGTAATGAAACTACGGTGGTGATTGCGCACGGTGGGGAATGGACAATGGGTTCGAAACTTAGAACTGTTTGATCGAATTTAGGCCAAACGAGCATAATTCCGAAACCAAAGAAGTTAGAATCTATAAATTCGGTATCAGGATATCTCTTTCTTCTTGCTTAGTGTCCTTGAAATTTGGGACCAATTGGAGTAGCGGCTTGAGGACCAGTTAAACAGTTCCGAGGACCTTAAATCATATTTTCGAAATTAAAAACTTCAAATAAATTTAGATGTCTCAAATTTGGCACATGGGTGCTCTTTACTATTTCCTGCGCGTGCCCTTAATTTTGGATCAATCAGAGTGGTGGTTCAGTACCCCTCTTAGACCCACCAAGGTTTAAAAGCTTATCTTCAAAATTAATAAAAATAGTAACTTAAAATTAACTAACGAACATTTATCTTAAAAGCAGTTTAACTCAAAAAATAAAGCCGCTATTTCGATGAAATTTAAACTCTAAGTTACTAGTAATTAAATAACCATGGGAATTGGTTCTGGTCGAGTTCGGACAATGAGTTCGGATTCTAGAAGCTTTTGATCGATCTGAGGCCAAACGAGTATAATTTCGAAGCCAAAGAATATATTTCCTATTTCCTATGTGTCTCCGAAATTTAATTTAGACTTAATTGTGGTGGTGGTTCAGGTGGCTCCTAAGAAATCCCAAAATGAAAAAGCTTATCTTCGAAATTCTTGAAGATAGAAACTTTAAATTTAATACACGAGGGTTCTTTCCTATTTCCGTTTTTATTTAACACTGTTATATTTTTAAAAGGCTAAGAATTTTACCATAAAACGTATTATGTATAATATTTTATAAATTAAAAACGATATATTTTTTTAATAAACGATTAAATTCCTTTTTATACCCTACACCTATAGAATAGGTAAAGGGGTATATTAACTTTGGTATGGTGTTTGTAACCACCTAAGGGAAGCGAGCTAGATATGGAAAAGTATATATATTTGTGATCAGCGTGACCGCTTGAGTCGATATAGCCATGTCCGTCCGTCCGTCCGTAGGCACGATAACTCAAAAAATAATGGAGCTATCTTGATGAAATTTTAACTGTAGGTTACCAGGACTGAAAGTACGGCGGGGATTGCATATGGGCGAAATCGGCCCATGGGTTCGGATTCTGGACCTTTTAATCGGTTTCAGGGCTAACGAACAAATATAAAAAATCACGATAACTCAACAACTAATGACGCTATCTTCGTCAAATTTGTGCTGTAGGTTACTAATAATAAAACTACTTCGGGAATTGCGTAAGGTCGGGATTGGGCCATGGGTTCGGAACCTAGAACTTTTTGATCGAATTTAGGCCAAACGAGCATAATTCCGAAACCAATGAAGATAGAACCTCCAAATTTGGTATCAGGGTGTCCTTTTCTATTTCCTGAGTGTCTTGCGAATTTGGGCCCCATTGGAGTAGTGGGTCGGGGACCAGCCACACATTTCCGAAGACCTTAAAGCATATCTTTAAAATTAATAAGGATCACAACTTGAAAAAATGTAGAAGCTTCCATTTTGTAACAAGGGTGTTCTTTACTATCTCTTGCGTGTTCCCCTAATTTGGGATCAATTGGAGTGGTGGTTCTGTACCCGTCTCAGACCTCCCAAGTTTTAAAGACTTATAATCGAAATTACTAAAAATAGTTACTTAAAATTAAGATAGGCCGTTCAAATTGTGTACAAGTCTTAACTAGTACTATAAGTACAGCGCGGACTATATAAGGGCGAAATCAGCCCAACGGTTCGGATTCCGGACCTTTTAGTCGGTGTCAGGGCTAACAAACATATATAAAAAATCACGATAACTCAACAACTAATGAGGCTATATTCATGAAATTTGTGCTGTAGGGTATTGGTAATGAAACTACGGCGGTGATTACGTACGGTGAGTAGTAACTTCAAACAAATGTAGAAGCTTCAAATTTGGCCTAGGGTGTTCTTTACTATTTCTCGCGTGTCCCCCTAATTTGGGATCAATTGGAGTGGTGGTTCAGAACCTCTCTTAGACCCCCCCAATGTGTAAAAGCTTATCATCGAAATTAATAAAACTAGTAACTTAAAATTAAGCTAGAACGTTCCAATAGTGTACAAGGGTTAACTAGTATTGAAAGTATGACGGGACTGCATATGGGCGAAATCGTACCATGGTTTCGGGTTCTGGAACCCTTGAAAAGTTCAAGGACTACCAAACATATAATTTAAAAACACCGTAACTCAAAAAATAATGCCGGTATTTTGATGAAATTTAACACTAGGTTACTAGTAATGAAAGTACCATGGGAATTGGTTGTGGTCGAGTTTAATTTCGAAGCCAAAGAATATATTTCCTATTCCCTATGTGTCTCCGAAATCGAGACTTAATTGTATTGGTTCAGCTATGTTCAAAGGTACTTGCTCCATTTAAGTAAAATTTATTTTTATATTTAAATTAATTATATGAAAAGGTGTAAATTTGTAATTGTATTTTAGAAATACATTTATTGCATATTTTGCGTTTATAAGCTTTTCTATTAGGTATATAAACTAACCATTTAAAATAATTGCAATTTTTAAAAATTTGGATTATTAAATATATTATGCTTTGATTATCTTTTTATCACAAAATTTAATAATTAGAATTTTTTCATTTTGTAATTGATTTGGAATAAATATATTTTCATTTATTTCAAGTTTGTTTGTTTTTTAATATTTTTAAATATATAAATTAGTAAGAATTTGTAATATTTTTTAATAGATATTGTAATTAGAAAAGTTTTTAGTATTATAAAGTTAATTTGGTTAGCTATGTCTTACGATCAAATTAATAACAGCTTTTATGGTGTTAAAATGACTTATGTATATGTCCTTAAATTTGAACCAAATAGGTGTAGGGTATTTCTAAGTCGGTTGCACCGACTGACTGTTTCTTTACTTGTTTTTATTTTTATTATATCATATATTTTATTGAATTATTACCATAGGTAATATATAATTAAGACATTGTGTACAATGCTTTAGCTATATTCAGAGGTACTTGCTGTATTTATGTAAAATTTATTGTTATATTTAAATGAATTATATGAAAAGTTATAAATTTGTAATTATATTTTAGAAAAACATTTATTGCATATTTTGCGTTTATAAGCTTTTCTAATAGGTACATAAACTAAGAATTTAAAATAATCGCAAATTTGAATTATTAAATATATTATGCGTTGATTAGCTTTTTTTCACAAAATTTAATAATTGAATGAAAAAATTTTTTCACTTTTGTAATTGAATTGAAATAAATATATTTTCATTAATTTCAAGTTTTTTTGTTTTTTAATATTTTTAAATAGATAAATTAGTAAGAATTTGTAATATTTTTGAAAAGATAAAATAATTAGAAAATGTAATTATAAAGTTAATTTGGTTAGCTATATCTTACGATCAAATTGATAACAGCTTTTATTGTTTTAAAGTGACTTATGAACTTCCCCTTAAATTTGAACCAAACTGGTGTAGGGTATGTTTCTTTACTTGTTTTTTTTTAATTTGTTGAACACATTTGAACTTATATTTTAATATTTTTTTTTAAAAAAAAAAAAAGTTATGTTCCAACAGAATAATGTTTTGTAAAAATTAAATTAAATTTTAGTTAAATCGAAATTCTAGCAGTTGTATATCTGCCAAAATTCTGGATTTTTTTTTGAGTATTATTTTGAAAAGTAATTTTGAATTATCTGACACTTTTAAGTTGTCCATAATATTAATAATATTACTATCTTTTTTGGTATATTTTTGTTCTGGTAGTATGTTTTGATTCTATTACTTTTCGTTAAAATTTTCTTTTTATTAAATTTTAACTTTAGTTTTATATACTTGTTTCTTAATAACTATTTATTTTTGACTTTTTTAACATATTTCTTCGGGCTTCTTATCATTTTCTTCTTGTGTACATAAAGAACACTTGTTATTCAGTTCAAAAATGGAATTCAGAAAATCAAACTCATTACAGTTATTGATATTTAAAATACGTTAAAATGGTTTTGGTCCTGTTTAAATGTTGAATTGTTTCTCCAAATAAATTACGATTTTCACTAATATTACTGTTATTACTAATTAAATTATTACCAAATTTCTTACCACCACGAACTGCCAGGATTTTAATATTGTCGCAAATATTATAATTATCGTCCATAGAACTATTATTGTCCTAATTATTATTACTTACATTGCATTCCTCATCCTCTTTATTTTTCTTTTTTAAAAAGATTGGTTGTTTAATAAGTCTTTTATCAGTTCTTGATTAAAGAAACTTGGAATCTGAAAATAAATATGGTGTTCTATTTTGACGAAGTCTATCTAAAAACCAAAATAGACAACAGTAAAATGATTTTTACAAATAAAGTTAGTATTTATTTACAAATCATTTATTCCATTTATAAAACTTGGGAGTGCCATACTTTGGAAATTGAACAAATGTATGTTTCGTTGTTGACTTAGTTATACAACCTGGGACATTATTACTAACAAAATATGCATTTTTTTGCATGTTTAATATGAGAGCCAATATGAAAACTTTGAAGCTCTCAAATAATATATGCATTTTATTTACATGGTTATTTTATAATTTAATAAAAAACAATTTATATTATGCTGGGTACTTGCATATTAATGAAATTAATTCTTATATCAGATATTTTTTTTTAAACTATTATTTTATTTTATGATATGTCTTACAAATCAAATAATCACTTGTTATTTAAGTTCACTTGTTTTTTTATGTACAATTTTTACTTGTGATTATTAGACTTGTGTTAAAAAACAGCGCTTTCAATAAAGTCCAAAATTATAATCATACAAGCTAAGAAATAAATTATCAGCGTTATTTTTTAAAATAAAACAAGTTAGAGAGTAGAGTTCCACATCTGAAAACTGTGTTCCACATCTGAAAAGAAAATAGTTGTATTTTTATTTATAAATTTTACGACTACTGTTATGAACCAATAAAATATAATAAGTAATTAAAACAAATCATATTTCAATAACCTTAATTCATTTATTCACTTTGTTTGTTATTGAAATATGATCCTAAGTAACACAGTTAAATATAACATACTAAAATTAACATTATGACTCAGTAATGTTAAGCATATTAGAGTAACAAATAAATTAATTATGTTTAAAATTGGAACAGGTCAGTTTATTCATTTTTCAATATAAAAATAGAATGTACAAAATATAACATTTAACATGTGCAATGCACATTGACAAAATGTAAAAATAATATCTTTTGACCCAAGCGTACCATTTAAAAACTGGAACGCTTGGCATTATTTTATTTTCTTTTCCTTATTTTAAAAAACTACCTAACAATGTTAAAAGAAATGCATTAGTCAGTCAGAGTACTAAAATATATATTAATAGATTCATAACAATAAAGAAGTTATATAAAATAACAATAAAGAAGTTATATAAAATAACAAAACTTTAATAAAGAGTTATAATTTATTATATATTATTATTATAAAATTATTCTATTACATTTTTGTCGCAGCGGTGGGATTCGACAAGATAAAGCATTTGCCTGTTGTATCAATTAAAAAAAAATATATATGATATAAAATTAAAAATATAATAAAAGGGTTAAAAAAAAAAAAAAAGACAAACACTAATTTAAATAAAAACAAGTAAAGCAACAGTCAGTCGGTGCAACCGACTAAGAAATACCCTACACCTATTTGGTTCAAATTTAAGGACATATCCATAAGTCATTTTAACACCATAAAAGCTGTTATTAATTTGGTCGTAAGACATAGCTAACCAAATTAACTTTATAATACTAAAAACATTTTCTAATTACACTATCTATTAAAAAATATTACAAATTCTTACTAATTTATCTATTTAAAAATGTTAAAAAACAAACAAACTTGAAATAAATGAAAATATATTTATTCCAAATCAATTACAAAATGAAAAAATTCTAATTATTAAATTTTGTGATAAAAAGATAATCAAAGCATAATATATTTAATAATCCAAATTTTTAAAAATTGCAATTATTTTAAATGGTTAGTTTATATACCTAATAGAAAAGCTTATAAACGCAAAATAGGCAATAAATGTATTTCTAAAATACAATTACAAATTTACACCTTTTCATATAATTCATTTAAATATAAAAATAAATTTTACATAAATGCAGCAAGTACCTTTGAACATAGCTGAACCAATACAATTAAGTCTAGATTTCGGAGACACATAGGATATAGGAAATATATTCTTTGGCTTCGAAATTAAACTCGACCACAACCAATTCCCATGGTACTTTCATTACTAGTAACCTAGTGTTAAATTTCATCAAAATACCGGCATTATTTTTTGAGTTATGGTGTTTTTATTAAGATATATGTTTGTTAGTCCTTGAACTTTTCAAGGGCTCCAGGACCCGAAATTATGGTACGATTTCGCCCATATGCAGTCCCGTCATACTTTCAATACTAGTTAACCCTTTTACACAATTGGAACATTCTAACTTAATTTTAAGTTACTAGTTTTATTAATTTCGATGATAAGCTTTTACACATTGGGTGGGTCTAAGAGAGGTTCTGAACCACCACTCCAATTGATCCCAAATTAGGGGAACACGCAAGAAATAGTAAAGAACACCCTAGGCCAAATTTGAAGCTTCTACATTTGTTTCAAGTTACTATCTTTATTAATTTCGAAAATATGCTTTAAGGTCCTCGGAACTGAGTGGCTGGTCCCCGACCCACTACTCCAATGGGGCCCAAATTTCAAAGACACTTACGAAATAGGAAGGGACACCCTGATACCAAATTTGGAGGTTCTATCTTCATTGGTTTCGAAATTATGCTCGTTTGGCCTAAATTCGATCAAAAAGTTCTAAGTTCCGAACCCATTGTCCAATCCTCACCGTACGTAATCACCGCCGTAGTTTCATTACCAATACCCTACAGCACAAATTTCATGAAGATAGCCTCATTAGTTGTTGAGTTATCGTGTATTTTTATATATGTTCGTTAGCCCTGACACCGACTAAAAGGTCCGGAATCCGAACCGTTGGGCTGATTTCGCTCTTATATAGTTCGCGCTGTACTTATAGTACTAGTTAACCCTTGTACACAATTTGAACGGTCTATCTTAATTTTAAGTAACTATTTTTAGTAATTTCGATTATAAGTCTTTAAAACTTGGGAGGTCTGAGAGGGGTACAGAACCACCACTCCAATTGATCCCAAATTAGGGGAACACGCAAGAGATAGTAAAGAACACCCTTGTGGCAAAATGGAAGCTTCTACATTTTTTCAAGTTGTTATCTTTATTAATTTTAACAAGTAAAGAAACAGTCAGTCGGTGCAACCGACTTAGAAATACCCTACACCTATTTGGTTCAAATTTAAGGACATATCCATAAGTCATTTTAACACCATAGAAGCTGTTATTAATTTGATCGTAAGACATAGCTAACCAAATTAACTGTATAATACTAAAAACATTTTCTAATTACCCTATCTATTAAAAAATACTACAAATTCTTACTAATTTATCTATTTAAAAATATTAAAAAACAAACAAACTTGAAATAAATGAAAATATATTTATTCCAATTCAATTACAAAATGAAAAAATTCTAATTATTAAATTTTGTGATAAAAAGATAATCAAAGCATAATATATTTAATAATCCAAATTTTTAAAAATTGCAATTATTTTAAATGGTTAGTTTATATACCTAATAGAAAAGCTTATAAACGCAAAATATGCAATAAATGTATTTCTAAAAGACAATTAAAAATTTACACCTTTTCATATAATTCATTTAAATATAAAAATAAATTTTACATAAATGCAGCAAGTACCTTTGAACATAGCTGAACCACTACAATTAAGTCTAGATTTCGGAGACACATAGGACATAGGAAATATATTATTTGGCTTCGAAATTAAACTCGACCACAACCAATTCCCATGGTACTTTCATTACTAGTAACCTACTGTTAAATTTCATCAAAATACCGGCATTATTTTTTGAGTTATGGTGTTTGTAAGATATATGTTTGTTAGTCCTTGAACTTTTCAAGGGTTCCAGGACCCGAAATTATGGTACGATTTCGCCCATATGCAGTCCCGTCATACTTTCAATACTAGTTAACCCTTGTACACAATTGGAACGCTCTATCTTAATTTTAAGTTACTAGTTTTATTAATTTCGATGATAAGCTTTTACACATTGGGGGGTCTAAGAGAGGTTCTGAACCACCACTCCAATTGATCCCAAATTAGGGGGGCACGCAAGAAATAGTAAAGAACACCCTTGTGGCAAATTGGAAGCTTCTACATTTGTTTCAAGTTACTATCTTTATTAATTTCGAAAATATGCTTTAAGGGCCTAAGAACTGAGTGGCTGGTCCCCGATCCACTACTCCAATGGGGCCCAAATTTCAAAGACACTTACGAAATAGGAAGGGACACCCTGATACCAAATTTGGAGGTTCTATCTTCATTGGTTTTGGAATTATGCTCGTTTGGCCTAAATTCGATCAAAAAGTTCTAAGTTCCGAACCCATTGTCCAATCCTCACCGTACGTAATCACCGCCGTAGTTTCGCTGCCAATAACCTACAGCACAAATTTCATGAAGATAGCCTCATTAGTTGTTGAGTTATCGTGATTTTTTATATATGTTCCTTAGCCCTGACATCGATTAAAAGGTCCGGAATCCGAACCGTTGGGCTGATTTCGCACTTATATAGTCCGCGCTGTACTTATAGTACTAGTTAACCCTTGTACACAATTTGAACGGTCTATCCTAATTTTAAGTAACTATTTTTAGTAATTTCGATTATAACCCTTTAAAACTTGGGAGGTCTGAGAGGGGTACAGAACCACCACTCCAATTGACCCCAAATTAGGGGAACACGCAAGAGATAGTAAAGAACACCCTTGTGGCAAATTGGAAGCTTCTACATTTTTTCAAGTTGTTATCTTTATTAATTTTAAAGATATGCTTTAAGGTCTTCGGAAATGTGTGGCTGGTCCCCGACCCACTACTCCAATGGGACCCAAATTCACAAGACACTTAGGAAATAGGAAGGGACACCCTGATACTAAATTTGGAGGTTCTATCTTCATTGGTTTCGAAATTATGCTCGTTTGGCCTAAATTCGATCAAAAAGTTCTAGGTTCCGAACCCATGGTCCAATCCCGACCTTACGCAATTCCCGAAGTAGTTTTATTACTAGTAACCTACAGCACAAATTTGACGAAGATAGCGTCATTAGTTGTTGAGTTATCGTGATTTTTTATATTTGTTCGTTAGCCCTGAAACCGATTAAAAGGTCCAGAATCCGAACCCATGGGCGGATTTCGCCCATATGCAATCCCCGCCGTACTTTCAGTCCTAGTAACCTACAGTTAAAATTTCATCAAGATAGCTCCATTATTTTTTGAGTTATCGTGCCTACGGACGGACGGACGGACGGACGGACATGGCTATATCGACTAAGGCGGTCACGCTGATCACAAATATATATACTTTTCCATATATAGCTCGCTTCCTTTAGGTGGTTACAAACACCATACCAAAGTTAATATACCCCTTTACCTATTCTATAGGTGTAGGGTATAAAAATATGCTTTAAGGTCTTCGGAAATGTGTGGCTGGTCCCCGATCCACTACTCCAATGGGGCCCAAATTCACAAGACACTCAGGAAATAGGAAGAAACACCCTGATACCAAATTTGGAGGTTCTATCTTCATTGGTTTCGAAATTATGCTCGTTTGGCCTAAATTCGATCAAAAAGTTCTAGGTTCCGAACCCATGGTCCAATCCCGACCTTACGCAATTCCCGAAGTAGTTTTATTACTAGTAACCTACAGCACAAATTTGACGAAGATAGCGTCATTAGTTGTTGAGTTATCGTGATTTTTTATATTTGTTCGTTAGCCCTGAAACCGATTAAAAGGTCCAGAATCCGAACCCATGGGCGGATTTCGCCCATATGCAATCCCCGCCGTACTTTCAGTCCTAGTAACCTACAGTTAAAATTTCATCAAGATAGCTCCATTATTTTTTGAGTTATCGTGCCTACGGACGGACGGACGGACATGGCTATATCGACTCAGGTGGTCACGCTGATCACAAATATATATACTTTTATATATCTAGCTCGCTTCCTTTAGGTGGTTACAAACACCATACCAAAGTTAATATACCCCTTTACCTATTCTATAGGTGTAGGGTATAAAAAATATATAATATAAATATATTAACCAAGAAAAAAAAAACAAGTAAAGCAACAGTCAGTCGGTGCAACCGACTTAGAAATACCCTACACCTATTTGGTTCAAATTTAAGGACATATCCATAAGTAATTTTAACACCATAAAAGCGGTTATTAATTTGGTCGTAAGACATAGCTAACCAAATTAACTTTATAATACTAAGAACATTTTCTAATTACACTATCTATTAAAAAATATTACAAATTCTTACTAATTTATCTATTTAAAAATCTTAAAAAACAAACAAACTTGAAATAAATGAAAATATATTTATTCCAAATCAATTACAAAATGAAAAAATTCTAATTATTAAATTTTGTGATAAAAAGATAATCAAAGCATAATATATTTAATAATCCAAATTTTTAAAAATTGCAATTATTTTAAATGGTTAGTTTATATACCTAATAGAAAAGCTTTTAAACGCAAAATAGGCAATAAATGTATTTCTAAAATACAATTACAAATTTACACCTTTTCATATAATTCATTTAAATATAAAAATAAATTTTACATAAATGCAGCAAGTACCTTTGAACATAGCTGAACCAATACAATTAAGTCTAGATTTCGGAGACACATAGGACATAGGAAATATATTCTTTGGCTTCGAAATTAAACTCGACCACAACCAATTCCCATGGTACTTTCATTACTAGTAACCTAGTGTTAAATTTCATCAAAATACCGGCATTATTTTTTGAGTTATGGTGTTTTTATTAAGATATATGTTTGGTAGTCCTTGAACTTTTCAAGGGTTCCAGAACCCGAAACCATGGTACGATTTCGCCCATATGCAGTCCCGTCATACTTTCAATACTAGTTAACCCTTGTACACAATTGGAACATTCTAGCTTAATTTTAAGTATCAGTTTTATTAATTTCGATGATAAGCTTTTACACATTGGGTGGGTCTAAGAGAGGTTCTGAACCACCACTCCAATTGATCTCAAATTAGGGGAACACGCAAGAAATAGTAAAGAACACCCTAGGCCAAATTTGAAGCTTCTACATTTGTTTCAAGTTACTATCTTTATTAATTTCGAAAATATGCTTTAAGGTCCTCGGAACTGAGTGGCTGGTCCCCGACCCACTACTCCAATGGGGCCCAAATTTCAAAGACACTTACGAAATAGGAAGGGACACCCTGATACCAAATTTCGAGGTTCTATCTTCATTGGTTTCGAAATTATGCTCGTTTGGCCTAAATTCGATCAAAAAGTTCTAAGTTCCGAACCCATTGTCCAATCCTCACCGTACGTAATCACCGCCGTAGTTTCATTACCAATACCCTACAGCACAAATTTCATGAAGATAGCCTCATTAGTTGTTGAGTTATCGTGTATTTTTATATATGTTCGTTAGCCCTGACACCGACTAAAAGGTCCGGAATCCGAACCGTTGGGCTGATTTCGCTCTTATATAGTTCGCGCTGTACTTATAGTACTAGTTAACCCTTGTACACAATTTCAACGGTCTATCTTAATTTTAAGTAACTATTTTTAGTAATTTCGATTATAAGTCTTTAAAACTTGGGAGGTCTGAGAGGGGTACAGAACCACCACTCCAATTGATCCCAAATTAGGGGAACACGCAAGAGATAGTAAAGAACACCCTTGTGGCAAAATGGAAGCTTCTACATTTTTTCAAGTTGTTATCTTTATTAATTTTAACAAGTAAAGAAACAGTCAGTCGGTGCAACCGACTTAGAAATACCCTACACCTATTTGGTTCAAATTTAAGGACATATCCATTAGTCATTTTAACACCATAGAAGCTGTTATTAATTTGATCGTAAGACATAGCTAACCAAATTAACTGTATAATACTAAAAACATTTTCTAATTACCCTATCTATTAAAAAATACTACAAATTCTTACTAATTTATCTATTTAAAAATATTAAAAAACAAACAAACTTGAAATAAATGAAAATATATTTATTCCAATTCAATTACAAAATGAAAAAATTCTAATTATTAAATTTTGTGATAAAAAGATAATCAAAGAATAATATATTTAATAATCCAAATTTTTAAAAATTGCAATTATTTTAAAAGGTTAGTTTATATACCTAATAGAAAAGCTTATAAACGCAAAATATGCAATAAATGTATTTCTAAAAGACAATTAAAAATTTACACCTTTTCATATAATTCATTTAAATATAAAAATAAATTTTACATAAATGCAGCAAGTACCTTTGAACATAGCTGAACCACTACAATTAAGTCTAGATTTCGGAGACACATAGGACATAGGAAATATGATATTTGGCTTCGAAATTAAACTCGACCACAACCAATTCCCATGGTACTTTCATTACTAGTAACCTACTGTTAAATTTCATCAAAATACCGGCATTATTTTTTGAGTTATGGTGTTTGTAAGATATATGTTTGTTAGTCCTTGAACTTTTCAAGGGCTCCAGGACCCGAAATTATGGTACGATTTCGCCCATATGCAGTCCCGTCATACTTTCAATACTAGTTAACCCTTGTACACAATTGGAACGCTCTATCTTAATTTTAAGTTACTAGTTTTATTAATTTCGATGATAAGCTTTTACACATTGGGAGGTCTAAGAGAGGTTCTGAACCACCACTCCAATTGATCCCAAATTAGGAGAACACGCAAGAAATAGTAAAGAACACCCTAGGCCAAATTTGAAGCTTCTACATTTGTTTCAAGTTACTATCTTTATTAATTTCAAAAATATGCTTTAAGGTCCTCGGAACTGAGTGGCTGGTCCCCGACCCACTACTCCAATGGGGCCCAAATTTCAAAGACACTTACGAAATAGGAAGGGACACCCTGATACCAAATTTCGAGGTTCTATCTTCATTGGTTTCGAAATTATGCTCGTTTGGCCTAAATTCGATCAAAAAGTTCTAAGTTCCGAACCCATTGTCCAATCCTCACCGTACGTAATCACCGCCGTAGTTTCATTACCAATACCCTACAGCACAAATTTCATGAAGATAGCCTCATTAGTTGTTGAGTTATCGTGTATTTTTATATATGTTCGTTAGCCCTGACACCGACTAAAAGGTCCGGAATCCTGGTCCGGGCTGAGATCGCTCTTATATAGTTCGCGCTGTACTTATAGTACTAGTTAACCCTTGTACACAATTTCAACGGTCTATCTTAATTTTAAGTAACTATTTTTAGTAATTTCGATTATAAGTCTTTAAAACTTGGGAGGTCTGAGAGGGGTACAGAACCACCACTCCAATTGATCCCAAATTAGGGAAACACGCAAGAGATAGTAAAGAACACCCTTGTGGCAAAATGGAAGCTTCTACATTTTTTCAAGTTGTTATCTTTATTAATTTTAACAAGTTAAGAAACAGTCAGTCGGTGCAACCGACTTAGAAATACCCTACACCTATTTGGTTCAAATCAAAAGACATATCCGGAAGTCATTTTAACACCATAAAAGCTGTTATTAATTTGATCGTAAGACATAGCTAACCAAATTAACTTTATAATACTAAAAACATTTTCTAATTACTTTATCTATTAAACAATATTACAAATTCTTACTAATTTATCTATTTAAAAATATTAAAAAACAAACAAACTTGAAATAAATGAAAATATATTTATTCCAATTCAATTACAAAATGAAAAAATTTTAATTATTAAATTTTGTGATAAAAAGATAATCAAAGCATAATATATTTAATAATCCAAATTTTTAAAAATTGCAATTATTTTAAATGGTTAGTTTATATATCTAATAGAAAAGCTTACAAACGCAAAATATGCAATAAATGTATTTCTAAAATACAATTACAAATTTAGACCTTTTCATATAATTCATTTAAATATTCAAATAAATTTTAAATAAATGCAGCAAGTACCTTTGAACATAGCTGAACCACTACAATTAAGTCTAGATTTCGGAGACACATAGGACATAGGAAATATATTCTTTGACTTTGAAATAAAACTAGACCAGAACCAATTCCCATGGTACTTTCATTACAAGTAACCTAGTGTTTAAATTTCATCAAAATACCGGCATTATTTTTTGAGTTATGGTGTTTTAAGATATATGTTTGTTAGTCCATGAACTTGTTAAGGGTTCCAGAAACCCAAACCATGGTACGATTTCGCCCATATGCAGTCCCGTCATACTTTCAATACTAGTTAACCCTTGTACACAATTGGAACGTTCTATCTTAATTTTAAGTTGCTAGTTTTATTAATTTCGATGATAAGCTTTTACACATTTGGGGGTCTAAGAGAGGTCCTGAACCACCACTCCAAATGATCCCAAATTAGGGGGCACGGAAGAAATAGTAAAGAACACCCTGGGCCAAATTTGAAGCTTCTAGATTTGTTTCAAGTTACTATTTTTATTAATTTCGAAAATATGCTTTAAGGTCCTCGAAACTGAGTGCCTGGTCCCCGACCCACTAGTCCAATGGGGCCCAAATTTCAAAGACACTTACGCAATAGGAAGGGAAACCCTGATACCAAATTTGGAGGTTATATCTTCATTGGTTTCGGAATTACGCTAGTTTGGCCTAAATTCGATCAAAAAGTTCTCAGTTCCGAACCCATTGTCCAATCCTCACCGTACGTAGTCAACGCCGTAGTTTCATTACCAATAACCTACAGCACAAATTTCATGACGATAGCCTCATTAGTTGTTGAGTTATCGTGATTTTTAATATATGTTCGTTATCCCTGACACCGACTTAAAGGTCCAGAATCCGAACCCATACTCATAGTACATACTTACTTATAGTACTAGTTAACCCTTGTACACAATTTAAACGGTCTATCTTAATTTTAAGTAACTATTTTTAGTAATTTCGATTATAAGCTTTTAAAACTTGGGAGGTCTGAGAGGGGTACTGAACCACCACTCCAATTGATCCCAAATTAGGGGAACACGCAAGAGATAGTAAAGAATACCCTTGTGGCAAATTGGAAGCTTCTACATTTTTTGAAGTTGTTATCTTTATTAATTTTAAAGATATGCTTTAAGGTCTTCGGAAATGTGTGGCTGGTCCCCGACCCAGTACTCCAATGGGACCCAAATTCCCAAGACACTTAGGAGATAGGAGGGGACACCCTGATACCAAATTTGGAGGTTCTATCTTCATTGGTTTCGGAATTATGCTCGTTTGGCCTAAATTCGATCAAAAAGTTCTAGGTTCCGAACGCATGGTCCAATCCCGACCTTACGGAATCCCCGAAGTAGTTTCATTACTAGTAACCTACAGCACAAATTTGATGAAGAAAGCGTCATTAGTTGTTGAGTTATCGTAATTTTTTATATATGTTCGTTAGCCCTTCGATCGATTAAAAGGTCCAGAATCCGAACCCAAGGGCCGATTTCGCCCATATGCAATACCCGCCGTACTTTCAGTCCTAGTAGCCTACAGTTAAAATTTCATCAAGATACCTCCATTATTTTTTGAGTTATCGTGCCTACGGACGGACGGACGGACGGACGGACGGACATGGCTATATCGACTCAGGCGGTCACGCTGATCACAAATATATATACTTTTCCATATCTAGCTCGCTTCCTTTAGGTGGTTACAAACACCATACCAAAGTTAATATACCCCTTTACCTATTCTATAGGTGTAGGGTATAAAAATATGCTTTAAGGTCTTCGGAAATGTGTGGCTGGTCCCCGACCCACTACTCCAATGGGACCCAAATTCACAAGACACTTAGGAAATAGGAAGGGACACCCTGATACTAAATTTGGAGGTTCTATCTTCATTGGTTTCGAAATTATGCTCGTTTGGCCTAAATTCGATCAAAAAGTTCTAGGTTCCGAACCCATGGTCCAATCCCGACCTTACGCAATTCCCGAAGTAGTTTTATTACTAGTAACCTACAGCACAAATTTGACGAAGATAGCGTCATTAGTTGTTGAGTTATCGTGATTTTTTATATTTGTTCGTTAGCCCTGAAACCGATTAAAAGGTCCAGAATCCGAACCCATGGGCGGATTTCGCCCATATGCAATCCCCGCCGTACTTTCAGTCCTAGTAACCTACAGTTATAATTTCATCAAGATAGCTCCATTATTTTTTGAGTTATCGTGCCTACGGACGGACGGACGGACATGGCTATATCGACTCAGGTGGTCACGCTGATAACAAATATATATACTTTTCTATATCTAGCTCGCTTCCTTTAGGTGGTTACAAACACCATACCAAAGTTAATATACCCCTTTACCTATTCTATAGGTGTAGGGTATAAAAAATATATAATATAAATATATTAACCAAGAAAAAAAAAACAAGTAAAGCAACAGTCAGTCGGTGCAACCGACTTAGAAATACCCTACACCTATTTGGTTCAAATTTAAGGACATATCCATAAGTAATTTTAACACCATAAAAGCTGTTATTAATTTGGTCGTAAGACATAGCTAACCAAATTAACTTTATAATACTAAAAACATTTTCTAATTACACTATCTATTAAAAAATATTACAAATTCTTACTAATTTATCTATTTAAAAATGTTAAAAAACAAACAAACTTGAAATAAATGAAAATATATTTATTCCAAATCAATTACAAAATGAAAAAATTCTAATTATTAAATTTTGTGATAAAAAGATAATCAAAGCATAATATATTTAATAATCCAAATTTTTAAAAATTGCAATTATTTTAAATGGTTAGTTTATATACCTAATAGAACAGCTTTTAAACGCAAAATAGGCAATAAATGTATTTCTAAAATACAATTACAAATTTACACCTTTTCATATAATTCATTTAAATATAAAAATAAATTTTACATAAATGCAGCAAGTACCTTTGAACATAGCTGAACCAATACAATTAAGTCTAGATTTCGGAGACACATAGGACATAGGAAATATATTCTTTGGCTTCGAAATTAAACTCGACCACAACCAATTCCCATGGTACTTTCATTACTAGTAACCTAGTGTTAAATTTCATCAAAATACCGGCATTATTTTTTGAGTTATGGTGTTTTTATTAAGATATATGTTTGGTAGTCCTTGAACTTTTCAAGGGTTCCAGAACCCGAAACCATGGTACGATTTCGCCCATATGCAGTCCCGTCATACTTTCAATACTAGTTAACCCTTGTACACAATTGAAACATTCTAGCTTAATTTTAAGTATCAGTTTTATTAATTTCGATGATAAGCTTTTACACATTGGGTGGGTCTAAGAGAGGTTCTGAACCACCACTCCAATTGATCCCAAATTAGGGGAACACGCAAGAAATAGTAAAGAACACCCTAGGCCAAATTTGAAGCTTCTACATTTGTTTCAAGTTACTATCTTTATTAATTTCGAAAATATGCTTTAAGGTCCTCGGAACTGAGTGGCTGGTCCCCGACCCACTACTCCAATGGGGCCCAAATTTCAAAGACACTTACGAAATAGGAAGGGACACCCTGATACCAAATTTCGAGGTTCTATCTTCATTGGTTTCGAAATTATGCTCGTTTGGCCTAAATTCGATCAAAAAGTTCTAAGTTCCGAACCCATTGTCCAATCCTCACCGTACGTAATCACCGCCGTAGTTTCATTACCAATACCCTACAGCACAAATTTCATGAAGATAGCCTCATTAGTTGTTGAGTTATCGTGTATTTTTATATATGTTCGTTAGCCCTGACACCGACTAAAAGGTCCGGAATCCGAACCGTTGGGCTGATTTCGCTCTTATATAGTTCGCGCTGTACTTATAGTACTAGTTAACCCTTGTACACAATTTGAACGGTCTATCTTAATTTTAAGTAACTATTTTTAGTAATTTCGATTATAAGTCTTTAAAACTTGGGAGGTCTGAGAGGGGTACAGAACCACCACTCCAATTGATCCCAAATTAGGGGAACACGCAAGAGATAGTAAAGAACACCCTTGTGGCAAAATGGAAGCTTCTACATTTTTTCAAGTTGTTATCTTTATTAATTTTAACAAGTAAAGAAACAGTCAGTCGGTGCAACCGACTTAGAAATACCCTACACCTATTTGGTTCAAATTTAAGGACATATCCATAAGTCATTTTAACACCATAGAAGCTGTTATTAATTTGATCGTAAGACATAGCTAACCAAATTAACTGTATAATACTAAAAACATTTTCTAATTACCCTATCTATTAAAAAATACTACAAATTCTTACTAATTTATCTATTTAAAAATATTAAAAAACAAACAAACTTGAAATAAATGAAAATATATTTATTCCAATTCAATTACAAAATGAAAAAATTCTAATTATTAAATTTTGTGATAAAAAGATAATCAAAGAACAATATATTTAATAATCCAAATTTTTAAAAATTGCAATTATTTTAAAAGGTTAGTTTATATACCTAATAGAAAAGCTTATAAATGCAAAATATGCAATAAATGTATTTCTAAAAGACAATTAAAAATTTACACCTTTTCATATAATTCATTTAAATATAAAAATAAATTTTACATAAATGCAGCAAGTACCTTTGAACATAGCTGAACCACTATAATTAAGTCTAGATTTCGGAGACACATAGGACATAGGAAATATGTTATTTGGCTTCGAAATTAAACTCGACCACAACCAATTCCCATGGTACTTTCATTACTAGTAACCTACTGTTAAATTTCATCAAAATACCGGCATTATTTTTTGAGTTATGGTGTTTGTAAGATATATGTTTGTTAGTCCTTGAACTTTTCAAGGGTTCCAGGACCCGAAATTATGGTACGATTTCGCCCATATGCAGTCCCGTCATACTTTCAATACTAGTTAACCCTTGTACACAATTGGAACGCTCTATCTTAATTTTAAGTTACTAGTTTTATTAATTTCGATGATAAGCTTTTACACATTGGGAGGTCTAAGAGAGGTTCTGAACCACCACTCCAATTGATCCCAAATTAGGGGAACACGCAAGAAATAGTAAAGAACACCCTAGGCCAAATTTGAAGCTTCTACATTTGTTTCAAGTTACTATCTTTATTAATTTCGAAAATATGCTTTAAGGTCCTCGGAACTGAGTGGCTGGTCCCCGACCCACTACTCCAATGGGGCCCAAATTTCAAAGACACTTACGAAATAGGAAGGGACACCCTGATACCAAATTTCGAGGTTCTATCTTCATTGGTTTCGAAATTATGCTCGTTTGGCCTAAATTCGATCAAAAAGTTCTAAGTTCCGAACCCATTGTCCAATCCTCACCGTACGTAATCACCGCCGTAGTTTCATTACCAATACCCTACAGCACAAATTTCATGAAGATAGCCTCATTAGTTGTTGAGTTATCGTGTATTTTTATATATGTTCGTTAGCCCTGACACCGACTAAAAGGTCCGGAATCCTGATCCGGGCTGAGTTCGCTCTTATATAGTTCGCGCTGTACTTATAGTACTAGTTAACCCTTGTACACAATTTGAACGGTCTATCTTAATTTTAAGTAACTATTTTTAGTAATTTCGATTATAAGTCTTTAAAACTTGGGAGGTCTGAGAGGGGTACAGAACCACCACTCCAATTGATCCCAAATTAGGGAAACACGCAAGAGATAGTAAAGAACACCCTTGTGGCAAAATGGAAGCTTCTACATTTTTTCAAGTTGTTATCTTTATTAATTTTAAAAATATGCTTTAAGGTCTTCGGAAATGTGTGGCTGGTCCCCGACCCACTACTCCAATTCACAAGACACTCAGGAAATAGGAAGGGACACCCTGATACCAAATTTGGAGGTTCTATCTTCATTGGTTTCGAAATTATGCTCGTTTGGCCTAAATTCGATCAAAAAGTTCTAGGTTCCGAACCCATGGTCCAATCCCGACCTTACGCAATTCCCGAAGTAGTTTTATTACTAGTAACCTACAGCACAAATTTGACGAAGATAGCGTCATTAGTTGTTGAGTTATCGTGATTTTTTATATTTGTTCGTTAGCCCTGAAACCGATTAAAAGGTCTAGAATCCGAACCCATGGGCGGATTTCGCCCATATGCAATCCCCGCCGTACTTTCAGTCCTAGTAACCTACAGTTAAAATTTCATCAAGATAGCTCCATTATTTTTTGAGTTATCGTGCCTACGGACGGACGGACGGACATGGCTATATCGACTCAGGTGGTCACGCTGATCACAAATATATAAGTTAAATTATTTAATTCTTTGATTAAATAAAAGATTTAATTTTTTTATTTTAAAGAAGGAATAGACCTTCCAATTTTATTGACAAAATATGACTTAACTTACAAAAGAAATGTTGGTTCTATTTATATGAAAAATTTCTGTTTATTAAACAAAATTACAATATTGATTTTACAATTAATTGATCTGATTTATTGATCTAGTTTATTGCCTTATGGTTCTACTAGTTAAATTTGTTCAATAAACAGATTACAAAATTAAAATTTCTTTATTACAATTTTTGCTTACTAAAATAATTTTTATCAAATCATAATTTATTAATTTATTTTTAATTCTTATTATTTTTTAGTACAAAATTTCATTTCCTCATAACTTAATTTTTATACCCTACACCTATAGAATAGGTAAAGGGGTATATTAACTTTGGTATGGTGTTTGTAACCACCTAAAGGAAGCGAGCTAGATATGGAAAAGTATATATATTTGTGATCAGCGTGACCGCCTTAGTCGATATAGCCATGTCCGTCCGTCCGTCCGTCCGTCCGTCCGTCCGTAGGCACGATAACTCAAAAAATAATGGAGCTATCGGATTCTGGACCTTTTTATCGATCGAAGGGCTAACGAACATATATAAGAAATCACGATAACTCAACAACTAATGACGCTTTCTTCATCAAATTGGTGCTGTAGGTAACTAGTAATGAAACTACTTCGGGGATTCCGTAAGGTCGGGATTGGACCATGCGTTCGGAACCTAGAACTTTTTGATCGAATTTAGGCCAAACGAGCATAATTCCGAAACCAATGAAGATAGAACCTCCAAATTTGGTATCAGGGTGTCCCCTCCTATCTCCTAAGTGTCTTGAGAATTTGGGTCCCATTGGACTACTGGGTCGGGGACCAGCCACACATTTCCGAAGACCTTAAAACATATCTTTAAAATTAATAAAGATAACAACTTGAAAAAATGTAGAAGCTTCCAATTTGCCACAAGGGTGTTCTTTACTATCTCTTGCGTGTTCCCTTAATTTGGGATCAATTGGAGTGGTGGTTCAGTACCCCTCTCAGACCTCCCAAGTTTTAAAAGCTTATAATCGAAATTACTAAAAATAGTTACTTAAAATTAAGATAGATCGTTTAAATTGTGTACAAGGATTAACTAGTACTATAAGTAAAGCGCGGGCTGTGTAAGGGCGAAATCAGCCCATGGGTTCGGATTCTGGACCTTTTAGTCGGTGTCAGGGATAACGAACATATATTAAAAATCACGATAACTCAACAACTAATGAGGCTATCTTCATGAAATTTGTGCTGTAGGTTATTGGTAATGAAACTACGGCAGTGATTACGTACGGTGAGGATTGGACAATGGGTTCGGAACTGAGAACTTTTTTATCGAATTTAGGCCAAACTAGCGTAATTCCGAAACAAATGAAGATATAACCTCCAAATTTGGTATCAGGGTCTCCCTTCCTATTGCATAAGTGTCTTTGAAATTTGGACTCCATTGGACTAGTGGGTCGGGGACCAGGCACTCAGTTCCGAGGACCTTAAAGCATATTTTCGAAATTAATAAAAATAGTAACTTGAAACAAATGTAGAAGCTTCAAATTTGGCCCAGGGTGTTCTTTACTATTTCTTCTATGCCCCCCTAATTTGGGATCATTTGGAGTGGTGGTTTAGGACCTCTCTTAGACCCCCAAATGTGTAAAAGCTTATCATCGAAATTAATAAAACTAGTAACTTAAAATTAAGATAGAACGTTCCAATTGTATACAAGGGTTAACTAGTATTGAAAGTATGACGGGACTGCATATGGGCGAAATCGTACCATGGTTTGGGGTTCTGGAACCCTTGACAAGTTCAAGGACTAACAAACATATATCTTAAAACACCATAACTCAAAAAATAATGCCGGTATTTTGATGAAATTTAAACTCTAGGTTACTAGTAATGAAAGTACCATGGGAATTGGTTCTGGTTGAGTTTAATTTCAAAGCCAAAGAATATATTTCCTATGTCCTATGTGTCTCCGAAATCTAGACTTAATTGTAGTGGTTCAGCTATATTCAAAGGTACTTGCTGCATTTATGTAAAATTTATTTGAATATTTAAATGAATTATATGAAAAGGTCTAAATTTGTAATTGTATTTTAGAAATACATTTATTGCATATTTTGCGTTTGTAAGCTTTTCTATTAGGTATATAAACTAACCACTTAAAATAATTGCAATTTTTAAAAATTTGGATTATTAAATATATTATGCTTTGATTATCTTTTTATCACAAAATTTAATAATTAGAATTTTTTCATTTTGTAATTGAGTTGGAATAAATATATTTTCATTTATTTCAAGTTTGCTTGTTTTTGAATATTTTTAAATAGACAAATTAGTAAGAATTTGTAATATTTTTTAATAGATAATATAATTAGAAAATGTTTTTAGTATTATAAAGTTAATTTGGCTAGCTATGTCTTACGATCAAATTAATAACAGCTTTTATGGTGTTAAAATGACTTATGGATATGTCCTTAAATTTGAACCAAATAGGTGTAGGGTATTTCTAAGTCGGTTGCACCGACTGACTGTTTCTTTACTTGTTATTATTTTTTTAGGACAAAAGATTCAAATTTCAACTTACAAATTTATTACTAAATTATTTATAGTATTTTATTGTTTACAATTTTTTGTTTATAAAAACTTATGAATAAAAATTTTATAAAAATTTAAAAATAAAAAGTGCATTCTAAGCAAAAACAATAAAAAGAAATAATTATTTTTTATGTGAATCACTCAACAGGCAATACTACAGAAATAAGAAGAAAATAATTTGTGACGTTCGTTAACTCTTCCCCCCTTAGATTCGGATGTCCTCATTCGACTTCTCCATTGGTTTTAGATGAAATACAATTGTAGACTGATTTTGATCATTAATGTTTTTATTTTCTGCTTCTTGTCTTCCTTCATTAATTAGTAATTTACTTCTTTGTTTCGTTAGCATTGTTGCGAATGATACTAATATTACCATAATAATTGTTAAAAAACCATAATTAATATATTGGATTTGTTGTTTGTCTTCTTCTATAAATTTGATTGCCTTGGTGTTGTTGATGTTGATTTCTTTAAGTAATTCTAATGATAAATGTTCATGCAATTTGTCGATGGTTAAGTTTGTTTGAAAAATAGCTGGTAATGCTCTTGATTTAATACTTTCCTCTGATATAAATCTTTGCTCATCTACTTTAAGTGTGGAATTATAAAATATTATTAAAAATGTTCCGCTAATATTTTTCTTGTTGCCATCTATTGTAATTACCCCTTTATATTGATTAAGTAATAAAGTACCTGTGGTTATTTCTTCAATTGTTTTAATGTGCTGATTATTTGTAACGTTGCATATTGAGTGACCACCTTTTAACAAATTAGGTATACAACTTGAATTATTTAAATTTACAATATTATTTTTATTACAAATAGTTATAGAATTAATAACTTTACATTTATCTACAATTCCATAAATTTGTTCTTGATGAATTAAAATTTTATTGAAATTAATTTTTGTTACAATTTTATCTTTTTTTACTGGTTTAATTAAAATTTCATTGAAAATTTCAGTTTTAGTTATAGGTATCTCGATAATATAGAATAAGCAAGTACCATTGGTGATAATTTTAATATTTGAAAAATTTAATGCTTCTTCTGATGTAGAATATGGCATATTTTCTTTGTCTAATAAATCAGTAACAGACTTGATTTCAAATTTTGAAAGTAAAATTGAATTTATTACACCAACCTTTGCCCAGTGAATAGAATATTGAATATTTACTACCTCTTCTTTAATTAGTTTTAATTTATATTGAATCTGAAGGATAGATTCATTATCAATAATACTTTTATTTTTTAATTTTTCTAAAATTTTATTAGTAATATTGGTTATCTGATTTATCCTATCATTATGAATTTTATTTATAATTATTTGTTCATTATTATTTTCTAACAAACCATTTGTTTTCTTTTTTATCATCACAAAATCAGAATGATCTGGAGTACCCGCGATCCATTTCCAAGCGGTTCCAAGAAAGTTAATTGATCGTTTTTTTCGTTTAATTTCAAATTCATCTAAAAACTCCTGTATTTGTTGACTTTCATAATAAAGATAGTTGTATAATGGATTTGATACATCAATTTGTTTAGTTATAACCATTTTAATATCGTTTAATATTTCTTGTAGCTTCCATATTTCAATGATATGGATTAATTTGAACGTACCTTCTTCTATTTTCGCATATCCAATATTAATGGTAACTATTTGCGAATTCGTATAATCCAATATTTGAACCATTCCCATACATGTCGAAATTAAACACCTAAAATATTAATTGCGAATATTAGACTTATGAACAATTTTATTCGATTTTGTTAAAATAGTTGAATTTTTATTCTCCTTAACTATTTCCTTAACATATCTATGTGTAAGCTTTGACCCTAACCTTTTGTTGTATTTTACATATACCACTTGTCCTATTTTATAATGTTTTATAGGTTTCCGATTTTTATTTTGAAATTCTAAATCTTTAAATTGTTTGTTCTTTAATCTCTCTATTAAATTATGTCTAGTTTTTTCAAATTCTGCTGGAGTAATATTTGGGGTTCTACCTAAAAATACTTCAATAGGTTTCTTTCCTGTTGTAGAATGGATTGTAAAATTATATTCATTAACTCCTCTTTCTAATAATTCTTCAAATATACGGTTAATTCCTTCAGCTTTTAAACAACGCATTATTTCAACTAAAGTTGAATGAAATTTCTCTACTTGTCCATTTACCTCACTTTTATATGGAGGTGTTGTAAAAATCTTTATTCCCAATTCATCCTCCATCATAGATTTAATTGAAGCGGAATTTAGAGATTTTTCGTTGTCAATGACAACCCATTCAGGTTTTCCATAATAGAAAAGAATATCCCTTAATGCTAATCTAACATCTTCAATTGATCTACTTTTGATAACTCTAGCTTGAGCGAATTTCGTCAATTTATCTAATGCCGTTAAAGCTAATTTAGATTCAGTTGAAAATATATTAATGTGTACTGTATGTCCAGGATAAGTTGGAATTGGTGTACATTCAATATATTGATTGTTTGGATGTCTGTCATACTTGTTCTCCTTACATATAGAACAATTTTTTACAAATTCATTTAATTTTCTAGTCATTTTTGGAAAATAATAAACTTCTAATATATGATGTTTATTTTCTTTAGCATTCCTATGTGCTCTACGATGAGTTTGTGCTACTATTTCATTTTGATCAATTTCATTTGTAACATCTTGAACTATTTTTTCTAATTTTATAGTTTTGAAAATGTTGATTATAAATTTCTGTAATATTTTTCCAAATACTTGCATGTGCTTTTATACCATTTACAATATTTGGATTCAAATTATTTTTTAATATATCAATAAGATCTTTCTCCCTAAAATTACTTTTGGTGAATTCATGTCTATTATAAGTCTTAAATAAAATTGAAAATCGGTAATCATCTATTTCCCCAATATTTAATATGATTTGATTCCTGAATACATTAATTGGTGTTTCAACAAATTGAATCAGATTTTCACTAAACCTAGTACTATCTAAATCATCTTGATGAATAGTATTTGAATTAAAAATTTCAGTTTCTGGTATTAATCTTGATAATGCATCTGCTACTACATTGGTTGTCCCAGGTTTATATTTTAATTCATAATTATATTCTTCTATAATTGATTTCCACCTCTTCATTTTTGAGTTGTTATTTTTTGTACTAAGCGCAAATGTTAATGGTTGATGATCAGTAAATATTATTATTTTTCTGGAACCGTATAAAAAATTACGCAATGATGTAAGAGCCCAAACACTTGCTAACATTTCTTTTTCATTTGTAGCATATGCCTCTTCAGTTTTCGTAAGTGTACGTGATAAAAACATCATTGGTCTTCTATTTTGTGACAAAACTCCACCAATTGCATAATTTGATGCATCTGTTGTTAATTCAAATTCTTTTGAAAAATCAGGATGTGACAATAATACTTCTTTAGATATCAAACAATTCTTTAATTTATTGAAAGCCTCTAATGCTTCCTTATTCAAATTTATTTTAACAGTTCTGGATTTGTTTTTGGACACACGTCCATCCTCCCCTCTTAAAAGGGATGTCAGAGGTTTAGCTATTCTTGCATACTCACATATAAATCTCCTATAATAACCTGACATACCTAAAAACGATCTTAAGTCTTTTAACGTTTTTGGAGATTCTAAATCACAAATTGCTTGCACTTTCTTTTTATTAGTTTTGATACCTTCTGATGCAACTATAAATCCCAGAAATTCAACTTCGTTTTTTAGAAACTCAGATTTATCCAACTGTATTTTCATGTTGGCTTCTTCTAATGTCTTAAAAATGATTTCTAAGTTCTCAAAATGTTCGTTTTCAGTTTTTCCAAATATAATGACGTCATCTATATAAACATAACATCTTTTTCCAATACTTTCTCTCAGAATATCATCTAGTGTTCTCTGGAATATTGCTGGAGCATTTTTAAGTCCAAAAGGTAATCTTGTAAACTCATATTTGCCATTGTTTACTGAAAAAGCTGTTTTTTCTATATCACACTCTTTTAGTAATATTTGATGAAATCCGCTCTTCAAATCTATTATTGAAAAAAAACAATTTTGTCCTAAATTTGCTAGTACCTCATTTATTTCAGGAATAGGATATTTATCCGCTATTGTGATTTTGTTGAGCTTCCTATAATCTATTACCATTCTGAATTTCTTCTTCCCTGAGGCATCTTCTTTTTTTGGAACAATCCAAACTGGAGAATTATATGGAGATCTGGATGGTCTAATTATTCCATTATGTAATAGTTCTTTTATTTGCTTATCTATTTCTTCTTTTAAGCATATTGGATATGGGTATGATTTTGTGAAAACTGGTTCATTTGTTTTGGTTCTAATTTCTCCTTTTACAACGGTTGTATAAGTAAGTTTTTCATTAACTTCAGAAAATAAATTGAAGTATTTTCCTACCAACAGGTTAAGCTTATTTTTCTGCTCCTCATTCAAATGTTCAGTTCTTATTTGGATATTATTAACGCTCTGTGAAATATATTGTTTTAAAGGAATATTATTGTTATGATTTAAATTAAGAAAGTTTCCGTTTGTATGAATAACTGCATTAAGTTCTTTTAAACTATCATTTCCAATAATTCCATCAAATGTTATAATATTTGTTAATATGTAAAATTTTCATTTTTTTTACTTCTGAACCGAATAGATTTATTAATGCATGATGTGTTATTTCCACCTTTCCTCCTATTGTATTAGCATAAAATTTCTCATTATTTAGAATTGGATTTTTTATTAGTCTTGCCTGAATGTAATTTTTATTTGAGCCTGTGTCAATTAAAAATTTTAATTTCTCCCCTTTCCCCGCCACATGCTCAATATAAGGGAGCGAGGAACAACTTAATCTAAAAAAGAAGTGTTATTATTTACTTGTTCTTCATTAGAAATGCATTTGCAGCACTGCTTTTTAGTCTTCTCCTCAGGTTGTGTTGTAGTTGCGGTGGATTGTATTTGTTGCATCCCATTTGTCACATTATTAGTTGAATAAGAGTTTTGATTTTGCATGTTTCTTACAAATGATCTATTATAACTGTTGTTACTGTTAGAATTATAATTATTTTTGTAGTTATTGTTGTAGCCTTTTTTATATTGAGATTGTCTTGTTGATTCCGGTTCCATTTTAACTAAGCGTGATTGTTGAAAATTCTTATTGAACGGATTTTTATAATAATAGTTGTTGTAGTTATTATTTCTTGGATATTCATGTGATATTCTTTTCGGTGAGTAATATTGATGTTGTAATGATTGTTGTTGATTTTGTCTCATATTATTTTGTTGCTGATGAAATTTTTGTTGTTGTGGTTTATTTTGTTGTTGCTGATTCCCACTCGTATCGTCAGCTTCATCCGTTATTAAACATATTTGAAAAGCATGTTGCAGATCTATTGGTTCTCGACTGGCTACTAATTTGCGATAGTCACCTTTTAAACCTTTAATAAAAACCTTTAAAGCTTTCTGTTTATATGCTGCAGTCATAGGTTGCAAAGCTGCTTGACAATAATCTATGGTCGATAATTTATTTAAAATCAAAGATAGATGATCACAAACTTCTTTATAAAATACCTGAATTGAATTACCTTTTTGTGTTAAATTAGTCATCTGATAGTCTAGACTTGCTATATCTCTATTGTCTAGATATTCTTTATTTAAACATTTTACTATACTGTTCCAATTAAGTGGTGTATTGGAGTTTTCTAAATAAGCATTTGCCTCTCCTATAATTTTACCTCGTATAGATGATAGGATCCCATAATATTTTGTTGTTCCTTTTATTGAATTGTAAATAGTTAATATCCTCTCAACATTTTTTTTCCATGAATTGTATTCCGCTTTTTCTCCTGAAAACTCCCTAATGTTTCTAACTATTTCCGGTACTGCATCCATTCCGGAAAGAAATTCATCCATTCCAAAATTGATTTCTTGATCTGTTTCATTGGTTTCATTTGTTTCCTCACTTACTCTTTCTCTTAAAACCCTTTGTGCTTCTTTTTGAACCCATTCAAAGACAGTATTTTTCAAAGTATCAGAATTATAAATAGTATTTTGTGCTGAATTTCTATTTTCAGCTCGAACAATTTCTAAGATAGTATCTTTAAAATTTTTAGGATCGAAAAGTACAGTTTGTTCCGTAACCTTTTTTGGTGTTGAAGCCGCATTTGGATTTAAGTTTGAATCCGTTATAACAGAACCAGAGGGAACAGGTGGAGTTGCCATTTTGTTGGTCAAAAAAAAATTTTTATACAAAAATATTTTAAATTAGAGAAAAGACAAAAAGAATAACTCTAAAACCAAACAATACAAATATGATAGGGAAAAAAAATTTCCATAAAACATCTAAAGATTATCAAAAAGTAAAAGAAAAAATTTCTTGCTTATTCTTTAAAATCTTTTACCAGTTTCTTTCAGTTTTTCTTACCTTCTAAAAAGTTATAAATTTAATATAAAATTAAATAATTTCAAATAAATTTACTTAAATCTAATATTATTTTTAAAAAAAAATTTTGTATGAGAAAATAAGAAATTTTATATAATATATAAAAATTTTGTATAGTAATTAAAAAAAAATTTCGAATTCGATATATAGTTTTTTTCAAAATTTAACGTTAATATATTTTTTTTTTGTTTTATTATTTTTTTTTTATTATTGATCGATCATTTAATATTTCTATATGGCCAAATTATTTTAAGTATTTTTTTTTTTATATGACCAAAATTATATATTATTTTTTTTTTTTTTTATATGGCCTAAATTACTTTAAAAATTTTCTTATATAGCCAAAATTATATATTTTTTTTTATATATGGCCTAAATTATATAATTTTTGTATATCAAGTAGATATTGGATTTAAACTTAAATCCAAAAAAAAATTTATATTCTAAAGGAAATCTAAATCAAAACAAAAAACAAAACCTAAAACCAAAAGAAAATTTATATTTTAAAGAAAATCTAAATCAAAACAAAAAACAAAACCTACAATCAAAAGAAAATTTATATTTTAAAGAAAATCTAGATCAAAATAAAAATAAAAATTTATATCAAAATACATATGAAAATCAAAGTTTAATTTCAAAAGAAAATTTAAAACAAAGTCCTAATCATAAATTATTTAAACAAAATAAGGACTTTTATCCATATGTGTTCTTTAACAAACCTGATAACAAAACCTTCTCTAGTATTTTGACTCTAACTTTGGAAGGAACGGAAAATATTAAAAGCAAATTTTTGATAGATTCAAGGGCTAACGTATCTTTAATAAAAGTTCACTCATTACATGATAATACATATGTTGAACTAGATACTATTGAAATTACAGGTATTTCTGAAATACCTATTAAAACTTTAGGCACATCAACTTTGCAACTCAAGGTTGATAACCATCATTATCCCATTAAATTTCATATAGTTTCTTCAAATTTTCCTATTCCACAAGATGGAATAATTGGAGAAGATTTCTTAAAAGAAACAAATACCGTAATAGATTACGGAAATAATAAAGCTTTCTTCAAATTAAATAATGTAAGTTATACATTTCATTTTGATATAATTGAAAACAAAATGATTATACCACCTAGAACAGAAAAATTAATCAAATACGGCCCTGTAAACTTAAAAGAAGAGCCCGTAGTTCATTTAAATCTTGAAGAGATGAATGAACAAGGAATTTTTATCTCTAATGCTATTGTACAACCCACAGAAGGATTTATCCATATTAGCATTTTAAATACCAATACTCATTCTGTTGAGATTGGAAAATATATCCCAATTAAACTAGAACCACTAAAAACATTTAATGTGTATAATTTAAAAGAAAATCCTTCGAGTAGTATCATTGAAAACAGGTTAAAAATACTAGAAAACCAACTCAAGCTGGATCACTTAAATTTCGATGAAAAGTGTTCTATAATTAATCTATGTAGAGAATACAATCACCTGTTCTACCTGGACGGTGACCTATTAACCGTAACTCCAGTAATTAACCATGAAATTAAAATAGAACCAAATAAAACACCAATTAATACTAGACCCTATCGGTTAGCTGAAATTAACAAAGAGGAAATTAAAAGACAAATAGACGCTATGGTTTCCAGTGAAATAGTGCGACCAAGTTCTAGTCCTTGGAACTCACCTCTATTAGTTGTACCTAAAAAACCCGGTCCAGATGGGCAAAAGAAATAGCGGGTAGTGGTAGATTTTCGAAAATTAAACTAAATCACCATACCAGACGCTTTCCCTTCGCCAAACATCGATGATATTTTAGGACAACTAGGTGATTCAAAGTATTTTACGACTTTAGACTTGGCAAATGGATTTCATCAAATACAAGTGAAGGAATCCGATAAGTCTAAAACAGCTTTTAGTACTGCCCAAGGTCATTATGAATTTAACCGTGTGCCATTCGGTCTACGTAATGCACCTACTACTGTTCAAAGATTGATGAATAAAGTTCTAACCGGTTTACAAGGAATTCGTTATCTAGTATATCTTGTAATATAATAATTTATGGCAAAAATTTAAAAGACCAAAATAAAAAATTAATAGACGTATTAAAAGCTCTTGAAAATCATAATTTAAAATTGCAACCCGAAAAGTGTAAATTGCTACATAAAGAGGTTATGTATTTAGGGCACGTAATTTTGGATAAAGGAGTTAAACCTGATCCTGAAAAAATACAAGCTATACAAAATATATCTCCTCCAACTACACCTAAACTAGTCAAATCTTTCCTAGGATTGGCGGGTTATTATAGGAAATTTATTGAAAACTTTTCAAAGCTAGCTCAGCCATTAAACAAACTTTTAAAGAAAGATGTGCCATTTGTTTGGGACGCTTTCGTTGAAGAATCTTTTCAAAAATTAAAGGAAGCTATGGTGAAACCACCTATCTTACAGTATCCAAATTTTTCTGAACATTTTCTTATAACAACTGATGCTAGTAATACTGCAATAGGAGCAGTTCTATCACAAAAATGCAACCCTTAAAAATTAGACTTACCGATAGCATATGCTAGTCGGGTTCTGAATAAAGCGGAAAAGAACTACTCCGTTATAGAAAAGGAAGCTCTGTCAATAGTGTGAGCTGTGACTCATTTCCGTCCTTATGTTTATGGGGGAGAATTCACAGTTATAACAGATCATAATCCTTTGGTTTGGGTTTTTAACCTAAAAGATCCAACTTCTAGAATCCTTCACTGGCTAAAGGATTAAGAATACACCTTTACGGTAAAACACAAAGCAGGATATTTGAACACAAATGCAGACGCTCTCTCTCGACGTGAAACTTTTAACTCAAAAGTCGAAGTCGTAAAAGGAGTAAAAATCGTACAAGAAGTAAAGCTAATTTAGAAAATGATACACCATCTGATAGTGTAGAAAGTGAAAGTTAACCTATAATCAAAGAAAATTTTAATACAAAGAATCATACCAATCACAAAACCCAAGAAATCAACATCTAATTAAACTTACAACACCGGAAGAAATCCTTTATGAATACCATGATGCACCTTTGGGGGGTCATCAAGGTATAGCTAAATTGTTCTAGCTCAGAGACTTAAAACTAAATATAAATGGAAGGGAATGTTCAAAGATATAAAAGACTATATCAACTCTTGTGACACTTGTCAAAAGAATAAAACATATACAAAAATTAAAATGCCTATGATAATTACAACAACGTCTAAAAACCCTTTTGAAAAAGTAGCACTGGATATAGTGGGACCTTTACAAAACTCGTATTATGGAAATTCTTATATTCTAACTTTTCAAGATGACTTAACGCGTTTTATTCAAGCTATACCTATTCCAAATACAGAAGCATCCACTATAGCCGATGTTTATGTACGTAAAATGGGAAAAAGGTACCATTAGGTAACAATGGAAAAAAGGTACCATAGTTCAACACTTTAAAGATTCTACACTAAACAAATCAAACACAAGCTCAAATAAAACTATTCTCAATCCTTTTGCTATCCCTTTTAACACTGTTAAACCAAAAAAAGTTCATTTCAGCACTCAAACAATTAACACTGATAAACAATCCTCGGTAAGAAAAAAAGATGGAAATTTTGTTCAAGGTGTAACGTTGAAACTGGGTTTAATAACAATGTGAAGCTGAATTAAATAAAAGCAATAATTATCCAAATTTTGTTCAGGGAGACACGTTGGTACCGCCATGTAGTAATCCAATTGATAAAATTAATAGTAATAACATTAATAATAATAATAATAATAATAATAATAATAATAATAATGATAATAATAATTATAATAATAATAATAATAATAATACCAACAACAACAACAACAACAACAACAACATCAACAACAAAAACAACAACAACAATAATAATACTAGTAATAATAATAATACTAGTATTAATAATAATAACAGCAATCAACATATTATTAATAACAATAACAATAATAAGCTCTTGCTTTCACAAGATCCGCTCATATCTCCAATCATTAGAATGACAAAGCAATCATTAACTGAAGATTGTAGATATGCACTCTCTAGATTCAGAGATGAGAGAATTCTTTATAATGTGAGACTCTTTCTTGCTTATCTACATAATGATTCCAATAATCGCGTCTTAGAAGGCAAAACGAGGACTCACTTATCAGTACTTATTCACAATGAAGGACTGCCATCTAATTATAAAGATTTGTATAGCCTCTATCTCAGATTTCATGAAAATATAGGCTTCACTGCTAAAGATGTCGAAGCGGACCTTAAGGCTTTTCGTAGTCATTATGACAGTAACTACTATAATCATTTGTACCAATCTCGCGAGAACTATAACAAGTTTTTTCGTCCAAACACGAAATAATTATGCAAGTCTCGAACAAAATCCTAATCTCATTTCATTATCTAATGTTACGAGATCTAAAAAAACCTCTCAATTTACCAACAATATCAATAACATCAGAATATTTTATCATAACTGTAGCGGTATGAGAGGTAAGCTTAAAAAGCTTTATGTTGATGCTAAGTCATGTAATTTCAATATACTAGCTATAACTGAAACATGGCTAAATGATTCGTTTAAGAACGAAGAAATTCTTGATGGTAATTGGTCCATATACAGAAAAGACCGTAACTATCATTCTTTAAATTGTTCGCGAGGGGGTGGTGTACTTCTTGCGGTAAATAATAACTTATCTAGTGTACCAATAATTACTGGTACATATAATTCTTTTGATCACCAATTTATTAAATTAAACCAAGGTACGAATAATTTATACCTAGGTATTGTATATTTTCCTCCGTGCTCAGACAATTCCTCATATTCTGAATTTTACACTGTTTATCACAATATTATTTCGGATATGCATAAGGATGACTTAATCTTTATTTTCGGAGATTTCAATCGTCCTTCTCTTTCGTTTATTGTCGATGACTCTGATAATTTGTTATTACCTATTAACTTCCAAGATGAAATTGACTTCGATCTCATTAGTGAGTTCTATAGTAATGATTTACAACAAATTATATATTTATTTACTATTAGTTATCCTAATAGTAATGACAAGTGGTTAGATCTTGCATTTTCAAATGCATATGATAAAGTGGTGGTTAATCTCGCTGATGATGCAGATAATCTTTTTACTAACACTACTCATCATAACGCAATCATTTTCGAGCTCTCCACTACTATCCCACTCTTCGCTAAATCTTACAATAATGAAATTGTATACGATTTTTTCAATGCTGACTATCAAAGTATTAATAATGCTTTGTCACTTATTAACTGGGACGAACTGTTACTTCAACAGGATATTAATTCGCTAATCTCTATCTTTTATTCAAGACTGTTTGCAATTATTGACACTTTTGTTCCCAAAATTCGTAAAAAAAATAAAACAACAGAACCTTGGTTAGATAGAGATCTTAGGAATCTGAGAAATCGACGCAATAAAATATTTAAAAAAATTAATTATTCATCAGCACCAAGCGACGATTTATTGAATTATTATAAGCAACTTGCCATTGAATTTAAACACAAAGCAAATACAGCATACGATAACTATGTTGCTGATATGAGCAACAAACTAATCGCTCAACCCAAAAAATTTTTCGACTTTGTTAACACAAAGCGTAAGTTATTTGGATATCCTAACTCAATGTTGTCCATGAACAATGTGCTTTCTTCTTGTCCTAAAGAAATTTGTAACTTCTTTTCAGATAATTTTCAGAAAATTTATCGTCCTAAGGCACCAATGGCTTTTTCTGCTAATTCTTTATCTACCAGCTCAAATTTGCTAATTTCAAACTTACGTCTTTCACAAAATGATATTCTTGAAGCAATTTTTAGTCTGGATATAAAAAAAGGTGCTGGTCCAGATCTTATCCCCCCAATCGTTTTACACAACTGTGCTCAAAATCTAATTATCCCTCTTCACTCCATCTTCAACAAGTCGCTTTTAGATGGCATTTTTCCACAAGTGTGGAAATCCTAAATGGGAGTGTGGAAATCCTAAAAAAAGGTGATAGAGCTTCAGTTATAAACTATCGGGGTATAGCCATTCTATCAGCTATTCCTAAATTATTTGAAAAGATTGTCGTTGATAGAATTACCCCTATTATTAATGTTAAACTTAATGAACAACAACATGGTTTCAGAAAGGGTCGTTCTACTACAACTAACCTTATGATGTATACGTCCGAAATACTGAACCAAATGGAGAAAGGATACCAAGTTGATGCAATTTACACAGATTTTAGTAAAGCTTTCGATCGTGTAGATCACTTAATTTTGCTAAATAAGCTATCAACTTTTGGCATTTCGGGTTCTTTTCTTTCTTGGCTTAATTCTTATCTATCAGAAAGAACCCAAAACGTCAAATTTCAAGGTCTGTTATCCAAATCTATTAATGTTACTTCTGGTGTACCACAAGGTAGTCATTTGGGGCCACTTCTTTTCAATGTTTTTATTTCTGACCTTTCGGAATATTTAGACGCCATACCACATATTGCTTTTGCTGACGACTTAAAAATGTATAAAGTTGTAAAAGATAATTCTGATGCAGTTATACTTCAATCAAGCTTATCAGATTTACAAACTTGGTGCACATCAAATAAATTGGAACTGAACATACAGAAATGTAAGGTTATCAGCTTTACCCGAAAACGATCTTTTTTAGTATATGACTATAAGATAGATAATGTAACTCTTGAAAGGGTTTCTAGCATTTCTGATTTAGGCATTCTTCTCGATAATAAACTTAATTATAATCTTCACTATGACCAATTAGTTTCTAAGGCTAATAAAATGTTAGGTTTCATTAAGAGAAGAGCTAAAGAATTTAATGACTTAGCTGTGACAAAATCCCTCTATTGTTCCCTTGTTCGATCAATTTTAGAATATGGTAACATAATTTGGGATCCAGCCTTTCAAGTTCACTCCAATAGAATTGAATCAGTTCAAAAGCAATTTCTCTTATTTGCATTAAGAAATATGTATAATCCTTCTAATTTTGTTATTCTTCCTAGCTACAACACAAGACTTAAGTCCTTAAATATGCTTTCTTTATCTTCACGAAGACAACTCTTGTCATCATGTTTTACTTTTGATATTTTAAATAACAGTATTTTTATTCAATCTCTTAATAATAACTTTAGACTTAACGCTAATGTTCGGCAAACTAGAAATACAAGATTTTTAATGGATTATCAACATAATACAGAGTATGGTAAAAATGAACCCATCAATAGATGTTGCATTACTTTCAACAAAATTAGTCATCTTTATTCTACATCTATCTCCAAAGCTACTTTTAAACACACTTTACATAAACATTTTTTTAATTTAATAACCTCAGACAATTAAACTATAATATAATTAAAACATAACACACAGCACACTTACTGTATTGCATTAAAATACAACAAAATTGCTATTTATGTTTTGTTTTTTTTTTTTTTTTTTTTAATAACAACATATCAAATTACTTTTTAGTATGCTACCAAAATAAATATTTATTCTATACACGCATGTATACCTATATGTACATAATTTTGTATATAAAATTAGTGTAGTGTTTTTTCTTTTTAAGAATGCAAGAATAAGCATTTTTTTTTTTTTTATTGTTTAAGTCATTATATTGTATAATTTTAAATATAAGTAATAATTTTTAAGAATTTTTTTTGTAACGACCTTGTTTTGGTCTGTAAAATAAAATAAAATAAATAAAATAAAATCGTATGTGTATTTGGAATACCAAAAATATTACTTACCGATCAAGGTTCAAATTTTTTAAGCGATTTATTTAAGAATACTTGTAAATTATTGAAAATAAAGAAAATCCAAACAAGTCCCTACCATCCTGAGTCAAATGGAGCACTTGAGCGAACTCATAGAAGTTTAGGTGATTACCTTCGTAGTTATGTTACCGACAAAACTTACGTAAACGGTACTCCAGGCTGGGACACCTTACTAGAGTATTATTCATTTTGTTATAATACAACACCTCATACGGCGACCGGATTTTCGCCCTATGAAGTACTATTTGGATTTCAAGCAGAAATTCCTTCATCGTTAACTCGAGTCGCAGAACCAATATATAATTACGATAATTACGTGAGTGAGTTGAGAAATCGTTTACAAAATGGTTACGGGAAAGTCCGTCAAAGCCACATAGAGGATAGAGAAAATTCAAAATTACATTATGATTAAAAGACAAAAGAGGTCAAATTTAATATAGGCGATAAAGTCCTATTAGAAATTAGGCATAGGACTAATAAAAAACTTACCCAACCTTATAAAGGCCCATATGAAATAGTTGAAATAAAATAAAATAACTCTATTATTAAAATTGGACGAAAAGAAAAACTTGTCCATAATAATTTACTAAAATCTTATATTACATAAATCATTTATGTTTTTCTTAATATACTAATTTTTTCCAGAAAATATTTTGCTGCTCAATAATGATTCTAACAATCCTACTATTAATTCCATCGCTATGTATAGGCGAGCATACAACAATCTCTCAACCAGGTATTTATTCTGAACAAATTGGAAAATTACAAAATTCCTTGACTAGTTGGAAATTCCTATTTTTCCTGAATCACACATCTTTCGAACAAGACACATTAACTATAGAATCTAATATCAACACATTAAAAGATCTTTGTACCAAAACATTAACATTATTTCCTTTGGACCGTTGTAAAGTTACTTTAACATTAACGTTAAAATTATTTAATGAAATAAAAATGAATAATGTAAGAACTTCATAAATCAAATAGTGGATCGAAAGCAAAAAGAGCACTATTTAACGGTCTAGGAAAAATCCAAAAAATTTTATTTGGTGTTATGGATTCTGAGGATGCTGAACGTATTGATTTGGCACTACAGAATATCGAAAATAACTCCAAAAATTTATACCACATTTCGGAAATGCATACATCTGTTATCAACAGTTTATTTAAAACCTTTAATGAAACTCAACAAAAATTAAATAGCAATTTCGCTATAATAAACGACAAACTAAATGAACTTACCGAAAACCTAAATTTTTACAAGGGTTTTGAAAACACCCTTCACTTGTTTGACGAAACAGCCAATATACTATCAATTTCTGCTAATAAGCTTATATCACAACAGGGGGAATTTTTAGATACTTTGCAAGAATCACAGTTGGGAAAAATGTCCCATAAATTTTTCAATTCAGAATACTTTGTGGAAGCAATAAAAGATATTCAACTAGAAAATAATGATCATTTAAATATACCTTTTCGCATCAATAGATTAAACCTACCACTTCTCAATAAAATAATTTCTGTCAAACCTGTACACATTAAAAACACTTAATGATTCAAGTAACCATCTCTCTGGTCCCAAAAATATATAACCTGCATAAAGTAACTAGTCTACCAGTGAAATCAAAAAATAACACATTTTATTTTATAGACCTAAAAGCAGATTATATAGCCATAAACGATGAATTACATCGATACATAGTTCTCAGTAATTCAGATATACAGCAATGTATGAAATACCACGAAGACAATTTCATATGTAAACAAAATTTAGTTTACTATAATAGTCTGAAGCAAAATTGTGTTATGAAATTAATGGAAGGTTACACTAAACCAGAAGATTGTGAAATCAGAGTTTTTAAATCAGACCAGGAATTATGGTTTAACCTTGCTAAACCCAATACTTGGTTGTATGCATTACCTGAGCACACTAACGTAAAAATCGCTTGCGGAAACGATATAAGTATCGAAAAATTATATAACAGTGGAATATTCACTTTAAAACCTAATTGTAAAGCTTTTACCCATACTGTCAGTTTACAGTCTCAAGTAACAAAATCAATATCCCATACAAATATTTTCTCTTACGAATTTATTCTAAATGAAAAATCTCTTGGAATTACACAAAACATAGTTTCAATTCCACCTGCCATTAACAGTATGATGGATTTTAAATTAAATAAATTCAGTACAGAATTACAACCAATTAAACTTACTAACATTGAACAACCTACTACTATAACACACTTACACACTTCATTGATTTCTATATTTTCTATTCTTTCTTTTCTTATAATACTGTCAATTTTATATAAGAAACATGTTAAAGTAAAGTGTAATAAAATATCAAATGAACCTAATTTAAATACTGGCAATTCAGTAAATATCCTCCTACAAGATAGAGTTAAAGAAGAAGAAATTGAAGAATAAAATCAAAATTAAAAAAAAAACAAAAATGTAATTCATTAAATTATTATTATTATTATTATTATTATATTTATTATTATGTAATAAATTTTTAAAACCATTAAATTACTTATGTAATAAACAAGTAGTAACTCAGCAAAATTTAAAAAAAAAAGATAAGTATTTTGTAAGCTTAGAAAATGTTTTTTTTCTTTGCATTTAAAAATTAAACATAAGATAACTATTTTGTCAAAATAAATTTTTTGTAAGCGTAGAAATTGTTTTTTTTTTCTTTGCATTTAAAAATTAAACCTTAAAATTCTGACTGACGTAACAAGTTTCCTAAATTAAATTATTCACAAAATTTTTTTTTTCTAAACGAAAATTCATAGTATACACGGTATGAACTTTCTTTTTCCAAGGGGGGACGGATGTTATGAACCGAATTTGAGGTCTATGATACTCTTCCTCATTAATGTTTAAATATAATAAGTAATTAAAACAAATCATATTTCAATAACCTTAATTCATTTATTCACTTTGTTTGTTATTGAAATATGATCCTAAGTAGCACAGTTAAATATAGCATACTAAAATCAATATTATGACTCAGTAATGTTAAGCATATTAGAGTAACAAATAATTTAATTATGTTTAAAATTGGAACAGGTCAGTTTATTCATTTTTCAATATAAAAATAGAAGGTACAAAAGATAACATTTAACATGTGCAATGCACATTGACAAAATGTAAAAATGATATCTTTTGACCCAAGCGTACCACTTAAAAACTGGAACGCTTGGCATTCTTTTATTTTCTTTTCCTTATTTTAAAAAACTACCTAACAATGTTAAAAGAAATGCACTAGTCAATCAGAGTTTAATTAGTAGTTAAGACTGAATGTACTAAAATATATATTAACAGATTCATAACAATAAAGAAGTTATATAAAATAACAATAAAGAAGTTTATATAAAATAACAATAAAGAAGTTATATAAAATAACAAAAATTGAATAAAGAGTTATAATTTATTATATATTATTATTATAAAATTATTCCAAAACACTACACCAAAAACTAAAATAAACCTTTCTTAACAAAATGTTTTTAAAACTCTCTAATAAAAATATTGTATGTTTATAAATGTTAAAATTTATAAACTTTTATGAATAAAAAACAAGTAAAGAAACAGTCAGTCGGTGCAACCGACTTACAAATACCCTACACCAATTTGGTTTAAATTTAATGAGAAGTCCATAATTCATTTTGACTTTAAAACCATTAAAGCTTTTATTAGACATAGCCAGTGATGAGCTGCCAAACATTTTACAACCGGTTCTATAAAACCAAAAACTAAAAATCGTTTTATTTCAATAAAATATCGTTTTATTTGAATAGATTTATTTTTATTTTAGTATGCGTTAGCATGTCAATGAAGGTGGTTCCACGTTAGTTATTCTCATGAAGGGTTTTTTTTAAACCTTAATTTATGAATGAAAAGTATACATTGCATTATATTTTTCTTTTACAGCTGTTAGATAAAATTCCAAAATTTATTATTTTATAAAAATTTTTTAATTTTTCTAACGGGAAGTATATCAAAACATAGAAGGACGGTGAAAAATTAAAATTTTTCATACAAAATTTAAAAAATTGGTGCTTATTTAAAAAAAAATTGAGAATTTCTCTCTCTACGCGATTGCCTGATAATAACCAGCAGTGGTTGTTTTTAAATATAGTGCCACCTATTAATTAGGTATCAACAAAATTAATTTGTTGATTCCTAATTAACAAACGGTTCTATAAACTACAAAAAATTTAACAACCGGTTCTATAGAACCGGTGCGAACCGGCTACAGCTCATCACTGGACATAGCTAACCAAATTAACTTTATAATACAATTACAAAAGTGACAAAACTGGAATTATTAAATTTTGTATAAAAGCTAATCAAAGCATTAATATAATTTAATAATTCAAATTTTTCAAAATTGCAATTATTTTAAATTGTTAGTTTATGTACCTATTAGAAAAGCTTATAAACGCAAAATATGCAATAAAAGTATTTCTAAAATATAATTACAAATACAGAACTTTTAATATAATTCACTGAAATAACTTTATAATACAATTACAAAACTGACAAAACTAGAATTATTAAATTTTGTATAAAAGCTAATCAAAGCATTAATATAATTTAATAATTCAAATTTTTCAAAATTGCAATTATTTTAAATTGTTAGTTTATGTACCTATTAGAAAGGCTTATAAACGCAAAATATGCAATAAAAGTATTTCTAAAATATAATTACAAATTCAGAACTTTTAATATAATTCACTGAAATATAAAAATAAATTCTACATACAGGCACAACTACTTTAGAACATAACTTAGATATCGTACACAATGTCTTAATTATATATTACCTATGATAATAATTCAATCGGTATAATCTTAACCTTTTGCTGAGTATGTACAACGCCTATCTTTCAGCGGGGATTGTCCCCAAGTGCTGGAAAACAGCTAGGCTTGTACTTATCAGCCAAGGGGAAAGGACATCTGGAACATCCTTCTTCATACCGCCCGCTCTGTATGTTGAACACGGCAGGAAAGGTTCTTGAGAAGTTACTCAAGCCAAGACTGTCGAGGCAGCTGGGGGTTTGTCTCCGCATCAGTACGGTTTCAGAACAGGTCGTCATTGCGGAAGTCACATCTGCGATGAGTAGGGCCGACGACCACAACCATTTTTCACGTCGTATAGTCCTCCTCGTGACCTTAGACGTGAAAAATGCGTTTAATTCGGCCAGATGGAACGACATGCTTCAAACTGTAGAGCAGGAATTCCGCGTTCCGGAATATCTGCTACGAATGATCAGTGACTATCTTGACGATGGTACTGTACTCTTCGACACGGCTGAAGGGCAAGGGAGTATCGCCGTGACTGGGGGTGCGGCGCAAGGTTCGATCCTCGGCCCCGTCCTCTGGAATGCCTCATATGACAGTCTGTTGAGGTTAGACCTGCCGGATGAGTCGATGTTGGTCGGATATGCTGACGACGTTGCCGTTCTGATATCAGCACGGAACGTGGAGGTCGCCCAGGTGAAGCTCAACCAGGCCAGGCGTCCATCCTTTCTTGGATGGGCAACCATGGACTGTCGTTGGCATCGAGCAAGATGGAGGTCGTAGTGCTGACAAAAAAGGGGATGAACCTTGAACTCCCGATGCGCATCGGGGAAGAAGAGGTGGAGACAAAACGGGTGGTGAAATATCTTGGTATCATGATTGACAGTAGGCTCAACTTCTTTGAGCAGATCAAGAAGACCGCTGACAGGGCCGCAAATGGTGTCATGGCGCTGGCTCGATTAATGGCCAACATAGGTGGGCCAAGGTTCAGCCGGAGAACCCTTCTGGCGTCTGCGGTCCAGTCAATCTTGCTGTATGGGGCCGATAAAAGGGCTCATGCTCTCGGGAAGGAGTCCTACCGGATAAAGTCGGGTCCAATGGTTGGCTGCGTTACGAGGGGCATCCGCTTAAAGGACTGTCTCGGAGCCAGCTGTTCTGGTCATCCCTGGTGTCATCCCAATCGCACTACTTGTTAGGGAGCGTCAAGCGATATACCGGAGAAGAGTAGAGGGGAACCCAGAGTAAGTGAATGTGGGGCCAAAAATTTTGCAAAAATTGAGTTTTATATAATGCTAAATTTTAGTACGGTATGGCAACCCTATAAAGATGATCGACGTAGTTTTGTTAAGTCTATAAGAGCAGCTCTCTTATACCGTTTTTGATTGAAAATAAACCTAACAGATCTCATGTTATATCATTTTAAATATAGGGCTTTTTTGGATTTTGCAGGGGCTGTAGCTTCGTAACCCTTCAAAATTAAGAAAAACATTTGGCACATATTGAAATATAATTATAGAGCTTTGAATTTTGTATATCACTAAAAAAAAATTTGGACAGGTATTCAAGTTACAGGTGTTTAAAAATAGCAAAATTTCAATTTTCGAGCCCTTCAAGCTTCTAAATAGGGGGCTTGACAAAAAAATGTTGTTAACCGACTCCTACTAGTTTCTTAGTATCTAACTTCTCCCAAAATTTCAAGACCCTAACTTGAACCGTTCAGACGATATGTGTGGTCAAAAATTTTGTAAAAATTGAGTTTTTTGTAATGTTAAATTTTAGTAACGTATGGAAGCCTTAAACATTTGCCTGTCAAAAATTTATAAAGCTTATGAAACCAGCTATCTTTCGCCGTTTTCAGATTGAAAATATATCTAACAGAACTCTTGTTATAACAATTTGAATATAGGGCTTTTTCCAACTTTAGGGGGCTGTAGCCCCGTAAAAGGTGGGGCTACAGAAAAAAATTCTTCTACGAAATTATTTTTTTTGCAAAAACTACCCATGGTTAAAATTTCTTTACTTTATTTCAAACGGTGTAAAAGTTTTTGTAAACATACGGACGGACGGAGTGAAGCTCCTATATAATATGCTTTATAAATTTTTGAAACGCATATGTATAGGTAATAAAATTGACCGTTGTATAATTTGTAAAATGTCGTTTGTTTTAATCTCTAACATCGAAGATTCCACGCATATACAAGTGTCCATGGTGCCATTTTAACATGTGCATATGTTTATATTGATAATTTCATTATTTATTTTAATATTAAGCTATAGGTTATTTCAGGAACACGATTATTGGTAATATTTTAATTTTTTTATTTGTTATTAATTATTATTTTCTATTTAGACTATTAGTTATTTAATTATAAACCCACACTTGTAATCTTAAAAATGTTAGATTCCTACAGACTCCAACTAAAGATTTGAATGACCGCCTGTTCGTCGTTCATCGCCTTCTCTGGCTCTTCCATAACCCAAATTTCGAGGCTCTCTCGTAGAAGGGTCCTATTGGACTTTCTACAATTTGCCCGTCCACTCGATTATGGTCAATGATGGCAACTTTAACTCCTCAGCTGCAGCTGTTGTCATTTGGCTGTAGCTAAGGGGTTTCTTTAGATCTAGGCCGCTTCCTGCCTCCATCCTTCTCGCCTGACGCGCTTGGCACTACTGGCACTAACTGACGGGATGGGCAACCGTTGGCACTAATTTGGCTCTTTACCACTTTGCGAGAGCTCCTCCGGGTTGATCTCGCCTTTCTTCAGTGCATTCGTGGTTTGCACGTCAGACCCTTCACTCTTTTTCTTCAGAATTGGTACAACCGTTGGTACTAACTTGGGCGTTTTACAGCCTTTGCAGAGTTCCTCCGGGTTGTTCCTGCCGCTTTGGAATTCACTTTTTTTCTTGATATCAGGGCAACCGTTGATACTAATTTGTACGTTTTACCGCCTTTCGACATTTTCTCCAAGTTGGTCCCGCCGCTTTGGACTTTCTTTTATACCTGCATGTTGCACGTATCTTTCGATAGGAAGGGAGGGGTTGACTGAGGTTGAGGGGTTTTCTTAGGAGGGGTTGACTGAGTTTGGATTAGCGCTCTTCTCTGTTCGACAAGAGCGTTGATCTTTTCTTAAGACTTCCCTTCCTGCCTCAATTTCCTGAGTAACTTCATGTTCCTGTTCATGAGCTTTCGCCCAACGACTTGGAAAGAAGTTTCGTGATTTATATATATATTTACAGAATTGTTTCCTCTGCTGGTGACCTCTCCCCTGTTAGGGCGCCAGGCCCACCGGTGGCCGCAGATTCCACCGACGTTTAGCGCAATATCCTCCGCCGCTTCTTACTGTTGTGTACTCTCATTATTTTTTGACAGTATAAAAATGGGTACGTTATGAAATACGCTGAAAACACTGAAAATATATTTTTAGGAAAACATATTAAAAATTTTAAGTTCAGAGCTGAAGTTTTGATATGTTATAATTTTCATTTTGTAAAATTCAGAGTGTTTACGGGAATATTTAATAATGAAAAATCTATAAGAATATTATGGTAAAAACTACAAAACTAAAAAAAAAAATTTTTTCGAGACTCGTTCTCATTTTGTTTGAGTGTATTCACTAATACATTCAAATAATTTTATATCATGGCCTGAAGATATTGACGTCATAATATTAGTTTCTTTTTTTGCACCCCTTGTTTACTTTTGTTGAAATACCTTTTTAAATTTCCTGACTTTAGGAGTTCATACGTCAAACACTTTAGATCTAGCTACATCATAAAGCCTAATAAGTAATAAACGCTTTTTTGTACTTTTATATTTACATTTCTAGTTTTCAAAATTGACCAAAAATTCTTTTTGGATATTATTAAATTTGACGATTTTTATTTGTTTAAATTTTTTTTTATTAATTTTTGTATAAATGTTTGTTTTAAATGTTTTACCTGAAAAACAAATTAAAATTTATAAACAAATGAAAAAAAAAGCTCAACAAAATAAGTTGTCGCTAACGGAGCTGGAAAAAATTTAGTTTAGAAAAACTATTATACATTTCGGTTCTAAGTATTATGGTAGTCCTAGAACTCACTAAGAATCAAACCTATAATATAAAGCAGTTCCTAATTTTGATGTTTTGTTAAATGACAAATAAATTATATGACATGTTCTTGTCAATCGTACCAAAAGTAAACTTAAATCAAATTGTACTTTTGTCTTATACCACGTTCAGAAACTATTAATATTGGAATATGATGTTAATAATGAATATGAAGTGTATAATGTTTGTAATATGCTATACATTTTTCAAAAATTTCCTGTCAAACATTATACACTTACGGAAGTTAATATTCTCAATATACACATATTATTACGACTTTCGTCCCTGCAATTTTCGATTATTTACAAAAATTTTATTCAACCCTTGCTTTGTTTTTATATTTTAAAATTAAACTGTCAACATTTTCAGTTAAAAATTTTTTATTTTATTTTTATGAATAGCTATTTCAGGTATAAATAAAATTACCTTTTGAAAATATTAAAGAAAAAAGTAAACTCTAATAAAAAATATTATTTCACAGGTATAGAAACGAGTCAAAAATTAGGTTCGCAAAAGTGTTTCTAAAATGGCATTTGTTTACGTTTTTGAAGTCAGCTGATTATAAATATGTCAAATATTATTGAATTAATATCCCAAAATTGATTGTAACCGTTTGACATTTAATGTAATATTCTAGTTAATATTCTAGTTAATATCAGAGTTTGTGAACAAGCTATTACACAAATCAAAATGTTGACCATCCTTGGAACTATTCTATATATGTTTTGAACTAAAGCTTCGTTACCTATAATTCTATATAGTTTGCTAATAAACACACCTTCATTAATTACTAATCATCGGAGATGTTACACCACATTTCAATCGTAAAAATACTTCAGTTTATCGACAAAATAACTATACTTCGCACTAAAATAGAAATACTTCGATTTCTTAAAATAAAGAAGAAAATGTTTAAAATTCTTTTCAAAGAACATATTAAACGGTTGTCGTCGTATAAAATTTTTAAGTCAACAGTGGAGATCTCTAATATTATCTCATGACTTTATTTTATCATCTAAAGAATTACTAGATAATTTAATTCAAATTTGAAAATATGAATTAAAATTGGAAAATATAAAATTTATGTTGGATTCATTATTGAACTCATGGCTTAATGACTCATTTCAATATTGGATTGTATTTAGACTTGCCACCTTTTCAAATTTACAAAACGGGACACTATTAAAAAAAAACCAAAAAAAAATCGTTTAGAAATATATTCATATTTTCTTAATGTATTAAGAGTTATTATAACAGAAAATAACAATCCGCAGAACTATAATAAAATTATAACAACACTATAAATTGATTAATATAAGTTTTGTTTTTTAGTTTTAAATTTGTACTTGTTGTCGCTTTTAGCAGCTTTTAATAGCTCTTTATGTGCAGAAATAAAGTCTATAAATTCGGCACATTTTAAACTAAAATTAAAATGTACCAATAATTCAGCCTTAACTAATGGTACGAGCATTCTAGAGCGATTGCCATGCCATTTATTTTTCATGACACTTAAAACGCGCTCTACATAGCAATTAGTTGGGGGTACAATAAAAATATATATCACTATTAAAAATAAATTTGGATTTTCCCCTTTATCAATAATTTTTAACCATTTTTAAATTATTTTATTTACATTAGACATAATGCTATTTCAGATATAATAGCTTCATTTTCAGCAATTGTATGGGGCTTTGTAAAAAAATTAGTTAGTTTAGTATTCACGTTCATTGCATTTGTAATTTGTATATGTTTATTAGAAGTTGCATGCTTCAAAATTCAAGAAAAAATTCAATTTAAAAACAACAGCTAGTTTCGTTTCAGTTTAACATTTCTAATAAAAAAAAAATCAAAATATTGCCAGTGTTGATACTTTAGTAAATTGATTTAGTGTGGATTATAAGAAAAATTAAGAAATGATCTAGTAGTATAGTATAAAAAAAAGGTGCTAAAATTCTTGAACAAATAATTGAAGTTTTGTAGCTAATAATGAAAAAAGTGTTTGTTTTTTTCCAAAACGGGACAAATAGCGTCCCGTCCATTGTATTGCCGGGACACGGGACAGGCAACTCTAAAACTGGTTTGTCCCGACTAAAACGGGACGGGTGGGAAGTCTAATTGTATTGGATTTAAATTTTGGGAACCGACAGAAGATTTGTTGAATTAGCTCTGCTATGCAATTTCCATTTCATTGTAGTTCTAACACAAAAAATTAATATTGGTAGAAGACGTGTTTTTTTGAGATTTGCAATTGTAATCTCTTTTATGTGCAATTTAATCCAAGTAACATTTTGTACAATATATTAATATGTTTCTAAAAATAAATTAAAGTTGATAAAATAATTCCTAAAAATTTAAATTGCCTATATATTTTTCCTAAAGCTTTATGAATCAAAATTATTTATATCATATGTTAGTTTATTGTGTACTACGTCCTGTCTAAATTTTACTTCACTTTTTATGCCTTGGCTAAAATGATCGCAGACATGAAGCAGCATTGAAGTTACAAAAAATCAAAAAACGTAACTATCAAATGAAGCCCTATCAATGCAAAGTGTTGAAAGCGTTAAAGTGACATTTAAGGAAACAGATTAGTTAACGAACATAACAATTTTTCAATCGGTGAACTGAAAGTAGTGTAAACATTTTATTTCATTTTAATTTAATTTTTTAATTTTTGTAATTCTATATTCTTGGGTTTTAAACTAAAAAGTAAGAATAAATTTAAATGGCTGAAACAATTAGCTGTAAAAGTAGCGCAGAAGTTGAAAGTTTATTAACTTTTGCCCTAAGGCTTCGTTGAAACTTTGTGGTTACTTTCATTGTACGCATTTGCATTGTTTTCCGTGTCTAACTTTTGAAGAAGAATTTCAACTTTTTTGGTTGCGCTTATTGTGCTCAGGAGATTATGCTTAAACGTTTCATAGAAAAATATATCTGGTTACATACCTGATAATTAACTTTCATGTAAAGATAATATTTATTGTAGTATACATGTTACCAAATTTTGTTTTTAGAATATGTTTAATAAATTATTTTTCAATCTGAATTAAATATTAGTCATGATGCCCAACTTTCTGTTAATTAAAGTGTAAATTAATTATTGAGAAAATAGAAAATGTAACAACAAGGCTTTTCTGTAATCTATATTAAAGGTAGAAGACTAAATTGCCACGCTTTTATTGAAATTTAAAATTGGGCTTTTAATTAATGTAGCAATTGCTCTTGTATAAATTAAATAAAACTAACTTTTATAAATGGTTAAATTCCGAAATTTATATAGGGAAAATAAAACTTTCTAAATGCTCAAATTTGTCTTATTGCTTCATCGATATCCAGTAAAGTGTCAAATTAAATAATTTTGAAAGGTAAATAATTTGAATTTTTTATTATACATCCATATATATTTCAAAATTTGTCAGGGAAATATTAAAAAAAAATTTAGTATTTAATTTTTACTTTTTTTTTGTTCGAAATTAATACTTTTTTCTAACATGTTAATTAAATTGAATTCAAATTGAATGTAAAATAGCACTAAAATGTTTAGACTTGAATCCTATATAACTCCTATAATTTTGAATTATGTGGCAAAATATGTAAAAAATATAAGACCTCAAGATGCACAGGTAATTATATTAAAAAGCATTTGCTTACTTTATTAATTTAAAAAATATACTTAGGTTTCATTATGGGAAGGAGATGTAGCTTTTCAAAATTTAGATTTACGTTTGAATGTTTTAGAGGACGAATTGAATCTACCGTTTGAGTTTTTATCGGGGCATATTCATGAATTAATTATTCATGTTCCCTGGACGAAAATTAATTCTGAACCAATCAATATTACAATTAATACAATTGAATTTGTCATAAAATTAAAAGATCATGATGGCAGAGAAGCGGCAAGTTCCCCAACCAACCAATCGCCTGAAAAAGTTGAACGTAAAAAAAAATCATCAAGAATAGAAGAAACACAGACTGCATACAATTCACCTGGTTTAGTTAACAAAATAATTAATAACATTACTATTAACTGTCATAATATAATTTTAAAATATGTTGAAGAAGATATTGTAGTTTCAATGAATATTCAGCTTTTATCTCTTCATTCGGCACAAGAAAATTGGTATTCTGCATTTGTTGACGTTAATCCATTAAAAGGTCTAATAAGAAAAATAGTTCAAATATCAGATTTAACAATATGTTTGGATAAGCGAAATTCCATGGGGCAAATAGAAGTTTGCCAAGAACCAATTTTATATAAGTACGTATTTGTTATAGAAAATAAATACTTTATTCTTAATATATTTTTTATGTAGATGTTCCATGCAAATACGAGTGGCATTAAAATCATTAAATGGATCCAAAGAAACTAAATTAGCATTGCTTACAAATTTGATAGAAATGAATGTTTCGTCACTACAATTTCCAATGGCAATAAGATTATTAAACTTAATATTAACCCTTAAAACAGGGGAATTAAAAATAAATATCGATACTGAAGAAAAAAGTGATACACTTGATGAAATTCATTCTTTTCAAAAGGAGCTTACTTGGGGTTCAACTTTGTGGAATATGCTGCCAAATATTTTTACAGAGCAAGAAGAAGAAATTAAAACAGATATAAATTGTGGAAATATTGTTGATGTTGGCTTATACATAGAAAATTTCAAATTTACTTTAAAATCATCTGAATTTATTAATGAATCCATAGTAGGCACATCTAAAAAAATTCGATATACTCCAATTGTTAGTATTTTTTTCAACGGAATATACTGTGAAACCTTAATTGATGAAAACAAAGGTTGGTTAAGTTGTAGAATTGGAATATCCAAGCTTTCAATCGAGCCCTTGGCACAGTTTTACCAAGAAACGTTTGAGAATTACATAGTAAAATCAAATAATGAATCAAAAAGTAATTTTATTTTTGAATCGCTTTTCGATCCCAATTTTAGTGTTAATAAATCAATAACAAATATTAATGAATATTTAAGTAAATATACGGAAGAATATTTAAAATACAGAGCATCGTGCTTAAATTTAAATATTACAAAATATAAAAAAATAAATGGAAGGAATTCAGAAGATGATGTTGATGAAATTTTATATAAGTTTTACGTTTCATCAATTTATTTATGTTATAATACTATAACAAATAAAATTATAGATATCATAATAGATTTAATAGATATGTATGATTACCCACCATATTTACCAACGTCAAATGATAAAGACGCAAAACTATCACCCCCATTGTTAGAGACCTATGATTCTTTTATGACCAAGGTTCCGATTAAAGTATTTTGTTTTAATATAAGAAACATTTATTTGAAAATATTTTCTCAAGACGAATTTTATTCAAAAAAACCAAACCGCATTAAGACGGGCCGAAAAATACCAAGAAAATTTAAAGGTAACTGGACTTTTAAGTAACAGATTAATAAAATTATACATAAAAAAATTTATTTGATATATTTTTTAGGAAAACTTCCATATTTTGTTTTAAATTTACAATTTTGTGGTGGAAAATGGATTACACCCCAAGACCCTGAACTATTAGTTCAAACAACTTGCCAACTACCAAACCAACCATCAGAACTATTAAACTCTTGTTATGATAATATTTTTGTGAATATTAAAAATATTTCTGTTGATTTGTGGGATAATAATTTAAAATATCAATTAATGCTCATTCCAGCAATAAAATTAAAAATTTGTAATCTTTTATATCCTCATCTTTGGCAACATCAATATGTCGCTAAATTAACGTTCAATTTATTTATTCAAGATTTTACACTAATATTTACAAAACCAAGATTAATATTAAGTTTAAAATTACTCAAAAGTATGACGTCGTTTGATTATGAAACATTAATTGATATAGCAGAATCATCCACACGCATTGATATTCATCAGAAACTACATCAGCTTGAAAGTGTTGGAAAAAATTTAGAAATTAGTTTTAATTTATTTAAAGAAATTTGTTTTACAAAAGGATATTTAAAAAACTTAAAATTGAGCATAATAAAAAACGATTTACATAAAAATATAATAATGGAAAGTAATGAAATTAATAAACCACTAAATAGCACAAATTGGATTGAATGGACTGCACAAGTTCCTAAAATACTTGAAAATTTAGAATTTTCTCCAATTTTTCAAGTAACCATTCAAAATTTTAGTTTTTTCTTGAATGAAGTTTTTGTTAAATTTTTAAAATATACTGAAACGAGGATACATGTGGAACGCGATTTTTCTCCAGAGCGCGAGGTAAAACTAGGAAGTGAAAAGAATATGGATCGCAAATCAACAAAAAAGTCATTTATTTCCAGCTCAAGAAAAAGATCTTATCCGGAAGAAACGATACATTTAAGTTCAGATAAAGAAGAAAAAATTGAAAACATGAATATAAACATGAATAATGAAAATTTTAAATCTTATCGTAAGATGTAAATATTTAATTTTTAAATGTGTTAAATGTACCTAATTATTTTTCCTTTTTTAAGGTGTTACATTTTAAAATTTGCAATTTTGAATATTGATATAAATCAAGGAATTATTTATTTTGTAAATGATTTCGTAAATATACATAGTAATTATGAAACGGCTATCATTTGGTAACTATTGCATAAAGATATATTACACGTATAAATTGAATACAAACTTAATTTTTTAGTATGCCAAAAATTTTATGCAAATCACGCAACTGTGAAAATTTTGATTTCAATAAAATATTTCCAATTAAAAATACAAATTATACACAAAAATCTTTTCCGTGGACTTGCAATGTTACTTCATTTTCAATAAGCTTAAAAACAAAAGAAGGAATTACTTGCCATATTTTGTATCCAATTGAAACAAACGTTACTGTAGCAATGAATCATAAAACAGAAATAGTTCCGTTTAGTAATATTTTAGATGTACAAAAAGTTGATCAAATTCAAGAACGTAGTGATAAGAAAATTCATTTCTGCACAGATAGTAACAAAAAGAAGAGGGATTTAGTTGAAAGCAATAATAAAGAATCGGACATCCAATCTGAACAATTTGATTGGTCTGACAAAGAAGTTCTTACTGATAATGTTAACAGGAGAAATGAAGTTGAAAAAGCGGCAAGCACTGGTGAACATTTTGTTCACGTTACAGTTCCTTCTGGCTCACCAAAAAAAAATGAAAAAAATGAAATTTGTGATATTAAACATTTAAAATCGTATGAAACCCAAAAATTTGAAAGAGAAAATATTGCTTATAATTTCCATATCGATACATCACCTATTTTCTTAGAAATAAAAACTGAACAAGTGAGTTTTTTTAATACAAAATAAGTTATTTAAGTCGTTATTTATTTTGCGCTTTGGTTAATAGGTTTATTTCTTACAACCTAACTTGAAGGTTTTATTGACGGTATTAGATTTATTAGGAATAATGGGTAATAATAATTCATGTGAAAATGAAACATTAAGAATTGTTACCGATTCTGACGAAGACACGACTGTTAAGGAATTTCTTGAGATGGATTCATGTTCGGACACTTCAACACGATTCATACAAGGTAAACCTTACATAAAATTCACGAATAAAATATAAAAAATATTTTTTCAGAAAATTCTGATAATATATTGGTATCGATATGGTTGCAATGGACCATAACAAAAATTGATCTAAAAATCGAAAGCTGCTCGGACAATCGGACAACATTATCAATAGAAATGGAAGATTTCATTATGAGTTTAGATAAGCAAGTGGACTATATAAAAATCAAAAGTAAATTGGGAACGTTATTTATGTGGCATTTCAAAATAACTGAATCAGCGGAAGTAAAAACTGATGATTCTCTAAAATTTAACATAAAGACAAATAATTCTGAATTACCGTTCATTGATTTAACAGTAACAATTGCAGATACAAAGAGTGTTTTTAAAAAAATTGGAACACATAAAAAAGCGGAATTGAATAATAAGTTATATGAAATAATAATTTTATTGCAATCATTTGAAACAACACTTGATCTAGAAAAATTACTAGAATTTATGCCGTTAATTTCAGTTTTTAATAACAAGACAGATTTACATAACAAAGATATAGAAAATTCCAACCGGTCGGTTTTGACAGGTTCCCAATTACCTTTAATTTATTTTAATTTACGTGGTTTTATAATTTATGCACCTGTCAAAATGTCACAACCTAATTCTAGTGTTTTAATTTTAAAGGTAAAAATTATTGACTTAAAAAATTCACAATCTTTTAAACAGAATCTGACCAATATTTAGGTACATGAAGTAAAATTATCACCAAATGTTAAGAACCCTCTGACGAGAAAGCCGATTAGATCAGATCTATTTAACAAAGCTGCCCAAATGGGACTGTTAAATGTTCGTGGTTCTTTTATTGAAGATAGACAATATGAGTTGATTGTTCATAACATTTCTATGGCATCAGGAAATTGGAAGGAGTTACTATCCCATATGAAAGTATTAAGTTATTTCATTTAAAAATTTTAGTAATTTTATTTAATTGTATATTAAGGATCATGAAAAAAATTTATTAAATGCTAATCCAGCTTTTGATTGGAACCATCAAAATTTTGCAAAAGAATTAAAATTACAGGGAATTTTTAATAATTTTGTCATAAGTCTAACATATGCTCCTATGATAGTGTACGAAAATATTATAGTCTGCGGGCAATCCATAGAGTTTAACTGTGTCACTGATCTGAATGCTAAAGTTACAACAGAGCAAATGAAATTATTCTTGTGCATGTATCTTATACTTACTAATTTCAGTTGGTAAAATATTTCAAAACAAATAATTTTCAATTTTAATTAAGTTATCTATCTTCATTGCAGGATAAAAAATCAAAATAAATTTACTTGCAGCGGCAAAAAAAACACTGACTTATCAAAAATTCATCATATTTTTTTAAAACAAAATAAAATATCTACAAAAATCAATGAGTCAACTCAATCGTCGCAATCTTTCGACTTTAAATCAAAAAAAAATAATATAATTCCTCAAATTGTGGAAGAACGTGATACAGATTCTGGAATCGCTACTTACGAAAAAATTAAGCGTCGTTCATATCAAAAACAATATAAAAAAATATTTCCAAATGAAAAAAATAAAACTATCCCACATGAAATTTCTTTCTTGGCTGGAGTTTTCACGGTCGAATGTTTTCATATAACTCATGATCCAACTTACAAAAAATACAGCGAACTTATTCCTCTTTTTTCCTGTACTATTAATCAGCCTAGTATGTTATTATCTCAAAAAATTTTTGAAAAATTTGTTCAATTTTCTCTTCATAATTTAAAAATAAATCTAAGTGTACATTCAAAAATTGATATAGAAGAAAATAACTTTCCGGCTGATGTTTTTAGTACATTACCGGGAAAATTAGATATTTCGGGTATTCCACCGTCTTTATTTTCATTAAAATTAAAAATTAATAAATTACAAAAATATGAAGTCACTTGTTCAGTTTTTAAACCTATTAAAATTAATTTGCAAAACAACACAATTGAAAAAATCGCAAGTATATGGGTATCGATCCAAGAACATACACGAATTGATTTATTTAATAAGCCTTCATATTCTGAACAAATAACACGTGCATCGCAATTAAAACTTATAAAACGAAAACTTGGAAACAATGACAAAATTTATATAAAGTTAGATCAATTTATTATTAAAACTGAGGAACATGATCTATATGAAATTGAAGTAATTTTAAACAACCTAGAAAGTGAAATCATTTTTTCAAACCGCCCTGAAAAATTACTTTCAAAAATAAATTTAGATTCTTTTTATATTAAGACTGAAAATAATATTTTTCTACACCCGCTTTCAATTAGAAGTATTTCTAATTTTACTCAAGAAAAATGGTGTAAATTACCGTTAATAAAAATCAACTTAAATATGAATGTTGTACAAATGGACTTTGGCGTCATAAATTTTCAAAATATATTGACATCCTTGAATTCGTTTAATGCAAGTTTAATACAAGCTCAAAAAATTCTTGAAAATTTTAAATTAGAATCTAAAACATTACATTCAAATGACCACAATAACACAATTAAAATAAATTTTGATAATTTAGAAAAGATAAATTTACCGAAATCATCAATAAAACTGGACCTTAAAAATATGGATGAGTTTTATCAAGATGATTTAAGGTAAAATTGAATTATGTTTTCTTTATTGATTGATAGTAGATTGTTTTTATTGTAGAGCTGGAGCATTCCAGTTTGTAGAAACTCACGACGATTCCTTAATGCCATTACCGTATCAAATACATATTATAACAAAAAATCATGGTATAATATGTTGGCGATATCCTCAACCAAGGAAGATTTATAAATTACACATATTTCCTATACCAATGCCCGTAGGTTATTAAAATTAATAGCAAAAACGAAACTGATAATGTTATTTTAAATATGATTTCAGATTGCCAAGCCAGCTGAAATTAAGTGTCAAGTTGAATACTTTAGTGAATTATTCAAGAAATTCATATTATTTTGCGAGTTTTCATTATCTGAAACAAAAAGTATCGAAATTGCATTACCAAAAAAGACAGTAACTGCAAATACATGGCGAGTTGTTATATTACAGTCACTTGTTTACATTAAAAAAGAATATTTTGACCTTTGTGAAGAGGATGACGAAGTAAGATCGGTAATTAATATAAATTGAAAATATATTTTTTTAAAAAAATATAGAATTTTATTTATTTTAGATAAATTTTGATGAATTGGAATATACCAAAGGAAATATTCTGACGTTAAATCCTAAAGTTTTGGTGGGCTGTATGAAAATTGATACTTGTTTTAGTCAAAAATACATTCCAAAATTAGAAATTTTATTAGATATAGCATTTTTTGAGCTGCATTTGAAAAATCAACAGGGAAAAACAATTGACCGGATTGATAAATTGAATCAAATTAAATTGATTAATGAATTTTCCTCTGGTGAAACGTTTTTATCATTACAATTGAAAAATATTAAAATTTGGACAAAATTCCTAACAACAACTGATTACTCCATTGATTCAGAATTGAATTTCAATATTAAAATTTTAGACTATGGATTTTGTAATATGCAACATCTAATTGAAGAAACTAACTTAAAAAATTACCTTCTCGTCAATAAAACGTCGATTTTGATCAATTTTATTTCAGAAGCTGTGAAAATTAACATAGACCCAGGTACAATTAAATAATTCTTTTGATTATGACGCATTAAAAAATTATACATATTTTTAGGGATTCTTCATACTATGGTTGTATCTGCACAGCAATGGAGTAATAAAATTCGATTCACTGACGAACCACATGATCCAATAATTGCAAGATTTGTCATTATTAATATAACTCAAGATTTAATTGTGTTTGGTCAAACAAATACAATTGAAAAAATTTATATTAATGCACAAGAATGCGCGATGTACTCGTTTTTAAGCAATATTCATGGATCAAGCTTAACATTTTACAATAAGGAAAACTTAAATGAATGCAGTACTTCTTTTCGAGTTAGATTTAAAAATTTTACAAATTTTCTAAAAATTGGCTCAAAGATTTACGTAATTGAATCAAAAAAGTTATCATCAACTCAACTCAGCATTTATGTAAAAGGACAAGTCGATTTTCTTATAATGACAAAAATAAAGTTGAAAATTCAATTTAGAAATTCAAATATTGAAGGTATTCATATGAGCCAATCGCCTGAATATCAATTAAAAGAAACTGGTGTAACTAGTTTTTGTCACAATGTCATAAAAGACAAAGGATATACCGTTCGCGCTAAATTTGATTCTAAAGACATAAAACTGTGGTCCGGCGATATACCTTTGAAAGCTAACAAAAAATTGCCTTGGTTAGTTAAAATACCTATAAGTGGAACTCATGATTTTATAAGCTATTGGTTTCGAATCATAATTGAAGATATTGTTGATTTTAAAACTTCTGAACAAACACCATTAAGAGTATTAGTAGTTATCTGGCCAATATATCAAATAAAATCTATGTTTCCAAAAAAAATAATGTTCAAAGAGAGTTCTTTTAACACAGAAATGGAAATAACAAAACGTGGAGGTTCGTTAGATCTCAATCTCCCAGCGACTCACGAAACAGAACATAATGTAACATTTGTCGAAAAGTAACATTTTTTATACATTTCCCATATAAGATTATATTATTTCCTAATTTTTTGTAGTTTTGTCAATAACGATGGGGAAAATCAACAGTCCTACAATCTTTCTTTAAAAACCATTGATTGGCATGAATTCTTTTATTACGATGAAAAAAAGTGGACAATTGACAAATGTTTGACAGAATTACAAAAGGAATCTGAAGAAGACTGGCCTTTTAAAAATTTAGAAGAGCTCAAAGTTCGTAGAAGATGTAACCTTCATAAACTTCCAACTAAACCAATATTCAAAATTTATCCAAGTAGGAAACTGTCATGCACATTGCTTTTGGAAGCATCTCCATGGTGTATTGTAATTAATTCATTAAGTTGCTCTATTCAAATTCAAAGCTTTGAAACAGAAAATAAGATACAGATCGCTTCAAATGAACTCAGTCAACTTTTTCCCTTAAAATCTAGTTTTTTTATTGAAGTTTATTGTAGTTTAGGATGGATTAAATCGTTACCAATATATTTTGATTCTAAAAAAGTGATTGAAAATAAAATAAAGGAATATTTATTAATTAAAAACAACGATGAAATTATAATTTTTTTCCCTGGAAATATAGTTCATCAAATAATTTTAAAATCTGTATTTGAAAATGGACGAAGAATTTTTTTAATTAAACCAATATTCGTATTAATTAATTATTCCAATATTGATTTTTTTTACATTCCATTTTGTTTACTTTATAACCACAAGATGTCTAGGGAAGAACTTGAACAAATGACAGCTAAACATGGAATGGCAATCGAAGCAAACTGTAAAATTGAACAAATTTATGGTGTAGCTTTAGAAACTTTTTATAATCTCAGCAACAAAAGCAATGTAAAAAATAAAGATTCTTATAATTTTTATTTAACAATATTCGATGAAGAAACTAAAGAAGTAACCATTCCAATAGGTTTAGCGAATGTTTTTAATAGAAAATGCATAAGTTTACAAAAACAAAATGATTCGGTATTTATTATATTTAATTTTGTAAAAATTTTTCTCTTACTTTTTGTTTAATTTTTAGATACCTTTGTGTGTAAATATCTTAGAAAAGGATGGACAATACTTCATTAATATATTTAATGATTCTTTGCCAACTCTTGAAATTAGCAATTGCACAGATTTAAGTTTCTTAATTGCACAAACCAATTCAAATGAAGATTCCACTGATGTTACTGTTAAACCTCAACATGATAGGACTAATTTTGAATGGCATCAAATTTTAAGAAATTTAAGTACCCTTTATTATACTCCTCCGGGAGTATATTTAAATTTTCCCGATAATGGAAGTATTGCCTATAATATTGTGTTGGCACTTTTCAATAGTAAGTAATTAATTATAACTTTTTTTCTAAAATATTAATTTATGCATACATAAATTTGACTTTACGGTTTTTAGAAGAATTAGATAAAACGAAAAAAAGTCGTTGGTCAAAACCTCTTCGAGTAAATGTTAGCTGCGAATTATTTTTTCATATTCCAATGTTTGGTGATATTAAAATTATTGTCTGTGATAAACATAAAACAACAAAAATATTTATATTATATATTGAAGAGGTAAGAAAGGAAATAAAATTTTTAAAATTAATTTTTAAAATTAAAATATTTCAGCAATTAGAATTTTCAGTGAAAGATTTACGTTCTCGCTTAGTCAGTCCAAAAAAAAATGATTATCAATATAAAGATAATGATTTATTTCAAAGACCAGAACAAGCTTCAAAAAAATATAATACAACATCTGTAATGGAATTAATATGTAAAAAATGTAATCATGATTCACCAAAATATTTTATTTATGATATAGAATTTAATTTTTGTATTAAAGAAATAATTTTATGTTTATCTGCGGTTTCCGAAGAGAAAAATTTTGATAAAACTGAAATTCTCGCTATTTATTTGGATGATTTAGGTTTTAAATATGACGGCATAAATAATTCAATACAACTGCTAATTTCCAATATACAAGTAGATAATCAACTTTTTTCTTCTTGTAAATACGATTTCCCTGTTATATTATCAGCTCAAGATGCATATAATCGTTGTGCTTTATTACCTTCATTATATGAATTAAGTTCCGAAATAAACACTTATGATAAAAAAGCTTTAATAAAAATTAATTTACAATTAAGAAAGGATAATGAAAATCAAGAACTGATCTCAATATTATGCAACATAAAACCAATTAGAGCTTACGTTGAAGATAAATTTATCAACGATTTATTTGAATATTTTACAGAATGCTGTACAGAAAATTTAGTTTTTTGCAATAAAAAAAAAAACGACAAAAAAATGTTGTCCAAAGGCCAAATTCTTATACCAGATCAAATTATTAATAAAGCATTTTATTTAGCTGAACCAATTAAATTAGAGTGTTTTCGTATAGAACCTCTAAGTGTTATGTTTTCTGTTCATACATGTATTCGATTTTATATTGCTTTGGATCATAGTCCTTTGGAACTAGCAGCGTTTGAACGAACAAATATTGTTACATTACCAATTCGTCTTGGTTATTTAGTAGGGATGCATTATCTATCCGGTAAATTTTAATTTAATATATATAGTTATATATAATTAAATTAAATTTTTTATAAGGGGCTCTTTTTGGTGCCGGTTGGGTTGTTGGATCATTAGAAATTCTTGGAAGTCCAAGCGGCCTGGCGAGGTGTTTAACATTGGGTTTTAAAGATTTTGTAACAATGCCATTAGAAGGTTTCTTCCGTGGACCTTGGGGTTTTATAATGGGCATAACTCATGGTTCAGTTTCGTTAGTGCGCAATATAACTGCTGGTACAGTTAATTCTGTTACAAAATTAGCATCATCAGTTGCCCGAAATATTGATAGATTAACTTTTGATGAAGAACACTTTCAAAGAACGGAAATTAATCGTAGAACACGACCACAAGGTTTCACTGAAGGATTATCACAAGGTTTAACAAGCTTAGGAATAAATATGTTGGGAGCTGTTGGTGGGCTAGCACGTCATCCTTTAGAAGCTCAAAGTCCGGTTCAAATTGTTACTGGTGTCGGAAAGGGAATTGTTGGTGCATTTACAAAACCAATAAGTGGGGCAGCTGAATTGGTGGCTTTAACTGGACATGGTGTTTTACATACAGTTGGTTTTAACAGACAACCAAAACAAAGATCATCACGTATCAATTATAAACACTATACCAGTCCAGCTGATTCGAAAATATTGAAACTCTTACCAAAAGTGTTACAATTTGATCAAATATTATTTTTTCATGAAGCTACATTAGTAATTGGAAATAAATTAAAACCTGTTACAATTTGTATGACTTCTACAGTTTTGGCTGTTTTAGAATTAGATAAAAATGAATTATCATATGTATTACCTATTGAAAGAGTAATTGCCTCATTTGATAAGAAAGACCATACTTTAATTAATATTAGTCTTAAACCAAAAGATGAACTAGTTGACGTAAGTTTAGAATTTATAAATAGAATTTATTATACATCTTAACATTTTAAACTTCACTTTATAGGAATATATGAACAAACAGTTTGCACGTCGTCGTATTATGAATTTTTTAAGATCTTCTAAAAATTCTGAACCAACTGATATATCAATAGGTTCATTAGAAGATTTAATAGATGCTGATAAGTTGAGAACTAAACTTGATTGGTCATTTTACATAAACGAAAACCTTGGAAATTATTTCTTAAAATATTTAAACATTGTTACACTTTATACCGCTAAAGACTCAAAAAAATTAACTTAATAGTAGTTAATTTTTCAAATTATTTTTAAATATATTAATTAAATTAATTTAATTTTCATTAATTATAATTTTATTGGCAAAAAAAATATGTAAATATAATATTAAAATATAAAAATTTTAAAAAATAAAATTTAATTAATCTCTCTAATATGTACTTGATTTGAAAGTTAAGATTTGGATTCTCTCATAAATAGAAAACTTGATTTGTTTATATAACTCCAACTAACATTTAAACATCAAATCAAGCAATAGCTTAATATGAGTTTCAGTTAAGAATTCATTTAGAAAACTATCATTTACTCATCATTTACTAATGTCATCTAAACTTACGGAAAATTTTAACTTCTACCCCCAGTCTGACATTTCATCTTTGCAGCACACAACATACCTTAACATTCTGGGTATCGGGCTAAATCAAAAATTGAACTGATCAAATTACATTTTTGGTATAGCTAAAGATGCGGCTAAATGTTTAGATTTCTTGTTTCGCTTCTGAACCTGATCTTCTAAAAATCCATAAAACTTTAGACCAAAAATGGGGTACAATGAACATTTTTTCAGGACCCCGAAAACCGCGCTTGGATATTTCGATAAAATGCGAAATAGAGCTATCTGTCTTATAAATTATCCCGGCTTGAAAATTTCTTTTGGACTGATTTAATACAAGAAATATCAATATCACGAAACGGAGCCTAAACTTGACATAAATGTTTAAGAATTTGTGTAACGTAGGAAATAAAAAGATGTTCCGGCAAAACTCTTTTGACCAACGAATAATGAATTATGGCCGATGACTAAAGTGTAATTAGCGTTGTTAAGAATGTGATTGTAGTATTTTTTAAAGTCCATCCTGTTATCCACAACCACACCCAAATACCAAACACAATCTACCCTAGCAATAGATCGTTATTGGTTCATATAGTCCTACTTAATAGTTGAGTCATACCAAAGTCATGCATGTAGTCACATAAAATTGTTCAATTGTTGCAATAAATTACAATCTCGAATGGAAATTATACATTTATTGAATTATTGATTTTAGTATCATCGGCAAAACTACAAAGAGTAGAGTAAGAAATAAAGGAATATCATTGGTCGAAAAAATAAAAAATAATAATAATAATAATAGTAATAATAATAATAAATAATAATAATTATTAATAACAATAAATAATAATAATAATAATAATAATTTTTTTTTTTTTTTTTTTTTAGGAGGGAAAATCCTTTTTTTGACGCAGGGCGCACGTGCACGTACGCTCAACAGTGTCGGAATCTCCCATCTCAGGCACACCGACTAAAAAACTTCCCGCTCTCCACGGACACTAGCCTGGAACCGTTTATCACATTACTTCGGGCTAGGTCCAGAGCCTTCGACTCAGAGGCTGCTGCCTAGCCGAAGTCTGTAGGTTGGACCTCTGTGATGTCTAGGTCGAAATTCTTTTTGCGCAGTATTTTCTGTGCAAAATGTGACAAACCGTCCCAAGCTCCCTTATCCTGTAGGATGTGGCCCACCACTGTGTCCGGTGGGAACCACGGTAGTACCTCCCTCAGCTGCATCCGCTCTCGAGCCCATCTCTGACAGATGAAGAAAGTGTGCTCAGCGTCATCGTGCATTTGGCAATATATGCACTCCACTGAATCTAGTTTCCCAATCTTGTGCAGATAGGCGCGAAAGTATCCATGCCCGCTTGACAGCTGAGCGAAGTAGTAATCTACCTCCCCATGTCGCCGCTCCATCCATGGAGTAACCTCTCCAATAAGCCGCCTAGTTCAGAACCCTCGCTCCTCCAGTTCCCAGTCCTCCTGCCAACACCGAAGTGTGCGAGTCCGCTCTTCCGCCTTCACTGTCTCTGGGTTCCTCTCTGCTCTTTTCCGGTATATCGCTTGACGCTCCGTAACAAGTAGTGCGATTGGGAACAGAAGGCTCCGAGACAGTCCTGTAACTTGTAACGCAGCCAACCTTTGAACCCGACCCAGCCTTATCCGGTAGGACTCCTTCGCGAGAGCATGAGCCCATATCTCGGCACCATACAGCAGGACTGACTAGACCGCAGACATCAGAAGGCGTATCCGGCTGGACCTTGGCCCACCTATGTTGGCCATCAATCGAGCCAGCGCCATGACAGCATTTGCGGACCCGTCAGCAGTCTTCTTGATCCATGGATCCGAGTTAATATCATCACTCAGTACTTCCCAGCATCTCGCCTTACTGTTATTGATGGCACGTCGCAATTGCCGCTTCTTCTCGTTGTGATCCGAGGACCTTAGTCTAACCTCCTCCTCCGTTCTAGCTCTCTGAGCTTTTCTCCTCAGTAGGAGGCAATCTCTCCGTAGGTCAGCTATTTCGGCTGTCCACCAGTACATTGGCTGTTTTCCACGGGGAATTTGCTTCCGCGGCATTGAGCGGTCGCAGGCTAGGGTGATTGTACGCAGAGTGGCGTCAACCATCGGCCCTGCCTGGTGACGGTTTGCAGGCTGCCTCCTGACCTGCATTTTAACACCCTCCCGGATGACCGCTGCAAATACCGCTTCGTCAATTCTCCTCATGTTCCAGCGCCGTGGTCTGCTAGAAATTGTTCCTCGGAACTGTCTCCTCTCACAGACCACGAACACAATGTATTGATGGTCACTGCCCGTGTAGTCCTCTATCACATGCCAGCCATCAATCAATGCCGCCAAGTTCAGGATATTCATCTGCCACTGGGAGTTCATCTGCCACTCGGCTCCGATTCAGGTTTGCCTGGAGGACGTTGATCATTTCCCTGTCACTTTGGCCTTTGTCAGAGCATCTCTGAATACCTTGCATAACCCTGTGCCAAGAGCGTGACCCAGATTTTCCTGTTGCACGCCCGCTTCGGCACAGAGTATGCAATGGGCCTTCTCTTTACAGGCCTGAGCGACATGCTCCTTTCCGCAGCGGAAGCAGGCTTTGCTTCTATCAGGTCCCCTGCAAGAACCAGACTCGTGACTGAAACTCAGACACTTGTAGCAGCGTCGGACCTCGGTCCGTAGCCTAACCCTGCAGGTAACCCATCCTATTTTAAGCCTTCCCTGCTTCAGCAGCTTTATGGCAGCTTGTTCGGGGAGGTCCACGATGGCTGCTATTTTGGACCTCTAATTTGGCGCTGTGAGTCCAACCCTTAACCCGGCAACGGAATCAGGGTAAGACATTCCCCACTCCAATGCCTTAGCGTTGAAATCGCCACTAATCACCACGCGACTCGTCGTGTCCAAAACCGTATCCTCAAGTTCCGCCAATTTTGCTCGGAATTCCGCTATGGGTTCGTTGGGTGTCAGATATACACTTATGAAAGTGATATCTGTGTGTTTCACCCAGACAAACCCTCGCCCATGCTCTTGTACCGAAATTTTCGCTGGATCAGGTATCCAGATGGTGGCTGTACCCAGCTCGTCCGAGAACCAAGAAGTGGTCCGGTCCGTATACTGCTCACTAATAAGCAGTATGTCAGAACTCTTCTCCCGGACAAGCTGATGCAGGAGGTCATCTGCCACTCGGCTCCTATTCAGGTTTGCCTGGAGGACGCTGATCATTTACCTGTCGCTTTGGCGTTTGTCAGAGCATCTCTGAATACCTTGCATAACCCTGTGCCAAGAGCGTGATCGAGATTTTCCTGTTGCATGCCCGCTTCGGCACAGAGTATGCAATGGGCCTTCTCTTTGCAGGCCTTAGCGACATGCCTTTCCTTTCCGCAGCGGAAGCAGGCTTTGCTGCAAGAAGGAGACTCTTGACCGAAACTCAGACACTTATAGCAGCGTCGGACCTCGGTCCGTAGCCTAACCCTGCAGGAAACCCATCCTATTTTAAGCCTTCCCTGCTTCTGCAACTTTATGGCAGCTTGTTCGGGGAGGTCCACGATGGCTGCCATTTGGGACCTCGAATTTGGCGTTGTGAGTCCAACCCTTAACCCGGCAACATAACCGAGATCCCTTCTCAATGCCTGCTCCACTTCTGCTCGCTTAGGGAGGCAGTCCTGTTCTTAATTAAATATGAAAAGTTTTTAAAGTTTAGTTTAAGTACAATGTTAATATTATCAAAGTTTAAGCTTGATTTAATATTTCCGTGAAAAATTTTAAAAATTCAAAGCTGATAAAGCTCGTCCGTTATGTTTGAAAATTAAGCTTCCAACTGCCATTTTAAAGTTGAAAAGCTTAAAAAATCGATGGAAATTTTTTGTTTGATTATTAACTTAACTGCAAAAGTTTTGAAAAAAATGAAACAAATAAACGTTTGAAATTATATTGTAAATAATATAAAGGCGTGATCATGAAATTCAAATTGAAGTTAAAAAAAGTTCAAGTTAAAAAAAAAAAAAAAATATAAAACTTGGTTTTAAAAAATTGTTTTTAATATTAAATAACAGCATAGCATGTTTTACTAAAAGTTAATAAATTATTATTCATTAAATAATATCTTTTTTATTTATCCATGAATCATGGTTTTTATTAAAGACAAGCCAAGCTACCTAACCAAAACTTGATTTCTTTTTTTCTTATTATTTTTTCTACAAGGTAAACATTAGGAAATTTAACAGATGTAAGTTCAGGTTCATAAAAACTGCATGACAGTGCTAAGGGGGCCCTTGGCGCGAGGGGTCTGTATTCAAGACTAGTTTCGGTCTGTGAAGGTCCGCAAACGGTCTGTGAAAGTCCGAAAAGGTCTGTGAAGGTCCAAAACGGTCTGTGAAGGTCCGAAACGGTCTGTGAAGGTCCGTTAATAGTTTTAAAAATTTACTGCTCTATAGTATACCTAGGTATCCCCACTTTTGTTTATGAAATCAGACTTATAAATAAAAGGCTAGGTTATTAGTTTTTTTTATTATAATAAAGAACAAAATGAATAGCAACAACAACAGTGGTAGCAGAAAAGCTATAGTTGATTTACAATTTGTTATTGGAAATAACAAACAATATTTTTTGAAAGAATTTTCTTTGATAGCTGATGGTTCTCTAATACCAGTGTTTTTTATATTTAAAGCACCGTACTCATTTGAAGAGTTAAATAGTGATGTTAAACGACAAAATGAGTACAACAAAAAGAACATTAATAACATGGATTGGAATGATGGCTTTATAGAGTATTTTAAAGTTAAAACTGTCTTTGAGGAACATTTAACAACTATATTTGATGTTGTTTATGTAAAAGGTCTTAAAAAAAAGCATTTTTTAGACACTTTTATTTCAAATTCAGTAAAAGTTATCAATTTAGATAACAAAATTCCATCTCTACAGAAACTAAGAAATTACATCACCATTTGCCCTCACCATCATAATACAGAAAATTTTTAAAAAATATTTGTTTTATTTATTGTTGCACAATATATTTTTTCAGACATAAACAATGGTATTTCATAAAATAGTCTAGAATAATTACACTGAGTTATATGTAAATTCATAGGAATATAAAAACTTCTTGCTCCAATTTCAGTTTATTCCTTTCAATACATCTATCGAAATACTTGGATACATATTCCCGCACATTTAATTAAGCTCCATTGTTATATGACATCACTGCTTGTATAAAGTCCAACATAAGGCAAAAGCGGGTGTACTCATCTAGTTCCAATGTTAGTTTTTTAGTTTGTACTGTATGATTGAATTTGAGTGGAAATTTATTTGAATTTAATTTAGGTTCAATATTTGTAAAATCTACATAAAAAGCATGCCACTGCAAATAATTCATCTCGCTAATGACTTTGCGATGACGTTGGAAAATTATTGTTGCAGCTAAATTTTCAACATTAAATCATAAAGTAACATATATATAGAGTATTCAGGTAGAACAAATTTCGTTAGTCATTTCTTTTTAAAAATACCATCCCATTTTACTCAATATCCCGTCCCATTTTACTCAACACTCAAAATTAATTTTAAAACTCAATTATTTTTACTTAAAAATTGAGAAGAATTATTTTTAAGCTCTAGAAAAAAAAAAAATTCTTCATAATTTAAATATTATGATATTATATGAAAAGTATATATATATGTATGTACCGTGATCGGATTATTGCCCACACGAAAAATGCCCACACGAAAATTGCCCACAGAAAATTGCCCACAGATAGTATTGCGCACACGATTAATGCCCACACAGAATAATTCCCACAAGGAATAATGCCCACATAGACAAATGCCCACATAGAAAAATGCCCACACGAAAAATTATTTTAAATATAAAAATTAAATTAAAATAAATAGAGAAAAAATCAAAAATTATATTCTATCTAGGAGATAATCTATTAGTGATTTAAAATAAAATATTAAATATTCTGGAAAAAGCGGCAATTCCGATTTTAAATAATTTTTCGTGTGGGCATTTTTCTATGTGGGCATTTGTCTATGTGGGCATTATTCTGTGTGGGCATTAATCGTGTGCGCAATACTATCTGTGGGCAATTTTCGTGTGGGCATTTTTCGTGTGGGCAATAATCATCGAATCGTATATTTACATTTTTATGCATATTTTTATGAATGTTAAGAAAAATGTATGTGTGTACCTATTTTTTTGTAAATGTAACTTTTTATACCCTACACCTATAGAATAGGTAAAGGGGTATATTAACTTTGGTATGGTGTTTGTAACCACCTAAAGGAAGCGAGCTAGATATGGAAAAGTATATATATTTGTGATCAGCGTGACCGCCTTAGTCGATATAGCCATGTCTGTCCGTCCGTCCGTAGGCACGATAACTCAAAAAATAATGGAGCTATCTTGATGAAATTTTAACTGTAGGTTACTAGGACTGAAAGTACGGCGGGGATTGCATATGGGCGAAATCGGCCCATGGGTTCGGATTCTGGACCTTTTAATCGGTTTCAGGGCTAACGAACATATGTAACAAATCACGATAACTCAACAACTAATGACGGTATCTTCATCAAATTTGTGCTGTAGGTTACTAGTAATGAAACTTCTTTTCGTATTGCGTAAGTTCGGGATTGGACCATGCGTTCGGAACCTAGAACTTTTTGATCGAATTTAGGCCAAACGAGCATAATTCCGAAACTAATGAAGATAGAACCTCCAAATTTTTTATCAGGGTGTCCCTTCCTATTTCCTAAGTGTCTTTGAAATTTAGACCCCATTGGAGTTGGGGGTCGGGGACCAGCCACACATTTCCGAAAACCTTAAAGCATATCTTTAAAATTAATAAAGATAGCAACTTGAAAAAATGTAGAAGCTTCAAATTTGGTGTTCTTTACTATCTCTTGCTTGCCCCCATAATTTGGGATCAATTGGAGTGGTGGTTCAGTACCCCATCTTAGACCTCCCAAGTTTTAAAAGCTTATACTCGAAATTACTAAAAATAGTAACTTAAAATTAAGATAGAACGTTTAAATTTTGTACAAGGGTTAACTAGTACTTAAAGTACAGCGCGGACTGTATAAAACCGAAATCAGCCCAAGGGTTCGGATTCTGGACCTTTGAATCGGTTACAGGGCTAACGAACATATGTAAAAAATCACGATAACTCAACAACTAATGACGCTATCTTCATGAAATTTGTGCTGTAGGTTATTGGTAATGAAACTACGGCGGCAATTGCGCAAGGTGAGGATTGGACAATGGGTTCGGAACTTAGAACTTTTTGGTCGAATTTAGGCCAAACTGGCATAATTCCGTAACCAATGAAGATAGAACCTCCAAATTTGGTATCAGAGTGTCGCTTTCGATTTCCTTAGTCTCCTTGAAGTTTGAGCCCAATTGGAGTAGTGGGTGGGGACCAGCCACTCAGTTCCGAGGACCTTAAAGCATATTTTCGAAATTAATAAAGATAATAACTTGAAACAAAAGTAGAAGCTTCAAATTTAGCATGGTGGTGGTTCAGTACCTCTCTTAGACCCATCAATGTGTAAAAGCTTACCATCGAAATTAATAAAACTAGTAATTTAAAATTAAGATAACACATTCCAATAGTGTACAAGAGTTAACTTGTATTGAAAGTATGACGGGGACTGCATATGCGCGAAATCGTACCATGGTTTCGAGTCCTGAAACCCTTGAAAAGCTCAAGGGCTAACAAACATATATCTTAAAACTCCATAACTCAAAAAATAATGCCGCTATTTTGATGAAATTTAAACTCTAGGTTACTAGTAATGAAAGTACCATGGGAATTGGTTCTGGTCGAGGTTAAATTCCGAAGCCAAAGATATATTTCATATTTCCTATGTGTCTCCGAAATTTTGACTTAATTGTAGTGGTTCAGCTATGTTCAAAGGTACTTGCTGCATTTATGTAAAATTTATTTATATATTTAAATGAATTATATGAAAAGGTCTAAATTTGTATGTGTATTTTAGAAATACATTTATTGCATATTTTGCATTTATAAGCTTTTCTAATAGGTACATAAACAAGCCATTTAAAATAATTGCAATTATGAAAAATTTTAATTATTAAATATATTAACTTTTTATCACAAAATTTAAAAATTCAAATTTTTTCATTTAGTAATTGAATTGGAATAAATATATTTTCATTTATTTCAAGTTTTTTTGTTTTAATATTTTTAAATAGATATATTAGTAAGAATTTGTAATATTTTTTAATAGATAGTGTAATTAGAAAATGTTTTTAGTATTATAAAATTAATTTGGTTAGCTATGTCTTACGATCAAATTAATAACAGCTCTTATGGTGTTAAAACGACTTATGGATATGTCCTTAAATTTGAACCAAATAGGTGTAGGGTATTTCTAAGTCGGTTGCACCGACTGACTGTTTCTTTACTTGTTTTGTGTGATATTTTTCTCTATTTTTTTTTTTTGAACTTTGATGTATTTTTTATGTATTCTTATTTTGATATTAAGAATTATAATCAATTTAATAAAGGCGCGCATTTTTAAAAGTGTCAAGTGTTTATTTTGTCACAAGTGGTTGTTACAATATGAACATATTATTGACTATTAAAATTTAAATTAAAAAAATTGAGGAACAAAATTTACATGTAAGTATTAATTTAGAAATTTTCTATTAGAATAAGTATTATATTTTAGACAAAAGCAATTAAAAAAGAAAAATAACATTCGCTACATGACAAGTTATCACTATTAAAGTAATTACATATTTTTAGGAAAATATTTTTTTTACAAAATTTGAATTTCCAGTTAAAAAATTTTTTTCATATCCCCTAAAATTTCGTGTAATTACGAGGTATAACTTGTCACATCATAGCTTATTGCTTTTACTATAGCTTTTATCTTAATTTCATTGCATTTTTCTTATAACTTATCATGCAAGATGTTACATTAGAAATAGTAATCATAATAATATGTATGTACCTACATACATGTAAAAAAAAATTTGGGTTATGAATTTTAAAAGATAAACTTAATTGCTGGATGTATTTAGGAATAAAAAATACTTTACTCATGAAACACCTTGCATTTTTATACGTTCTAATTTTCTTCATCTGAAACAATGCGGTATATTTTTATAAAGCCATGTAAAAATTTTGTGTATTAATCTTCTGAAAAATATTATAATATTTTATGTCTTTTATGTAATAATCTTATGATTATTATGTATTTGATGTATTATTATAAAATAATAAACTTTTTTTTATAAATATACTTAAATTTGGTTAAATTCTGAAAATCAAATTAGCGTTTCGGCCTGATAGATATATTCCGCATTGTCAGAAATATCTATTTTCTCTGCTTATTTCTTTTTGTCATTCCTTCATTTTCTTTATGCATGTTTTAAATGAAGAATGTTTAAGGACGTAAAAGTAGATTACCGTAAGAATGGTACCCTTTGCATAGTGTGCAATAGAAGTAGACGTAATTTTTACGGTAGGTTGTATGAATTTCCAAAAGAGAAAAATTTATTCGAAATTTGGGTATCGGCATGTAGTGTAAGTATAGAAAATTTAAAAACAAAAAAATTATTTATTTGCGAAGACCATTTCGAGAAAAAATTTTTAGGGAGAAAATTAAAAAAGGGAGCTTTTCCAAGTTTGTGTTTGCCACATAATAATATTGAAATCAATCCTATAACTCCACTATCTAATTTAAACTTTCAGTCAAAAGAGTTTTCAAATTTTATTAAAGAAAATATTCAAAAATGGATTCATATTTAAAAATGAATTTCAAAAATGGAAAGATATGGCCAAAAGATGAAAAAAAGGTAGCTTTAAATATACATTTCAGTTCTCCAAAAGGTTATTTATTTTTAAAGAATGCGATAAAGTTAAATTTACCCCATTTTAGTTCCCTTAATAGGTGGATCCCTATTAAATATTTAAATGTAGGTCTTAATGAAAAGAATATTAATGAATTAGGGATTATATTTTCAAATAAAAATTCTCTTGAAAAGGAAGCAGTATTAGTTTTCGATGAAATTAGTATTAGAAGGGATCTTAACTATAATAGTGCATTGGATCAAATTAGTGGTTTTTCGGATTATAGCTTTAAAAGAACGAAAAGCGTTGCAAAATACGTTTGTGTTTTTCTCCTAAGGGGATTAGTACATAATTGAAAGTATGTTCTTAGTTTTTATGCCACAGAGAAGGGCATTAGTGGCGAAGATCTTAAAAACATTTTAAATATTAATTTAGGTGCAGCTTTTAATTTAGGAATTAATGTTAGGGCCGTCATATGTGATCAAGGTGCTAATAATAGAAAGTGTTTTAATATGTTAGGCGTTTCAAAAATCAAACCGTTTTTTTATTTTAACTTCAATCAAGTAGAAAAAAAAATTTTAGCTCTTTACGATCCAGTGCATTTAATCAAATCGCTTCGCAACACCCTTCTTAAATATGACCTTAATACAGATGATGGTGAGGTTTCTTTTAAAATTATTCGTTGCCTCCATGAACAAAATAATAATAGAAAAATGTGTCCCCAAAAAAACATATCTTTCCTAATTCATTTGAAAAAATGAATGTGCGATTGGCTACTCAAATTTTCAGTAATTCTGTTGCTGCTGCAATTAAAGCTCTAGTTTCAACAAAAAAATTTACTGATAGGATTTCTTGTGCTGTATCAACAGCAAAATTTGTTTCAAAAATTAATAACTTATTTGATTGTCTCAATAGTAGGAAATTATATGAAAAAAATCCATTTCGTGCAGCATTGCAACAAGATAATCATATATCCAAATATCTTTTAGAAATGAAAAAATATTTTCAATTAATAAGGCCAATCACATCTAAAAAAGTTTATTGTATCGACGGTATGATACAAACTTTAACAGGCATTACGGAACTAAGTTCCGAAATATTTTCGACTTATAATAAACACGAATGTTATTATTTACTGTTAGCTCATTTAAATTAGGATGTTTTAGAAAATTTATTTTCTTTGATTCGGTATAGAAATGGATGTAACAATAATCCTTCCGTCCATGAATTTAGTAATATTTTAGCAAAATTAATGTGGGTTAAGTTAATTAATTATAAATTTGAAAGTTCTAACTGTGAAGAAGATAACGCTGAATTTTTAAATATAGACGATTTAAAGGATTATCAATTAGAACAAGATGATTCGGATTCAAATGATCAAATTGATGACGATTTAACTAATTTAGTTAATAATTATTTAGAGGGATTTCAATCTAAAATTTTAGAGGATAATCTAACTGAAGAGTTAAATATTGTTTCAAATAACGCCGAAAGATACATTTGTGGCTACGTTATCTTTAAATTGATAAAAAAAATTTCTTGTGATCAATGTACTGCTTCATTTTTAAAAAATTCTAATGATATATTATTGCTTGATTCGGAGCAATTTATTTATCAAAAATATTATAAAAATGAATCAGAAATCCTGAACTTGAAAGCTTCAACCGAAAAAATTTTCGAAATTACACAATTGAATATAATGTTAAAAAAAATTTAAGGAAAAATATATTTTTATGTTGTTTAGAAGCCACAAAAAAATCTGATAAATATCCTACATGGTTTAGGGAAAATGATGAATGCTACACGCATAAAATAAAGTTTTTAGAGTTACTAATTAATCTTTTGCTAAAAAAGCAAGCAAAATGGTTAAGGGAAAAGCTTTTAAAAAACGAGGAAGAGTGCAGTAGAGTAGACTGTGTCAACTCTGGGATACCCGTATGACCGTAACATATACATTATATCATCCGGTTAATTACTTTTGGCAAAATTTCAAACATTCAGCTTTATTAGGTGTAGAGTAATATAAAAGAAGGAGTTGTATGGCAGCTACTCGAACCCTCTGCAGTAGACCAACCATTTTTGCAGTAACTTTGGCCATTACACTAAACTATTTTTTGCAAAATTTCAGACACGCAGCTTCCATAGGTATAGAGTAATGCTCATATAAAATTAGAAGTTGTATGGCAGGTACTCGAACCCGTGGACCAAAATGGCTGAATTTAAAACTCGATTCCGTTTTTTGCATAAAAACGAATTTGTGAAAATTTCATAATTCTAGCTCCTTTACTTTTTGAGTTATCGTGATGACGGACGGACGGACGGACGGACATACATAGCTAAATCGGTTTATTTTTCGATTCTGATCCGATCCATACACTTGAGTCTATATCTACCCCCCCTCCTTCTCTGCGTCACAAACGTAATGGCAAATTTATTATACCCTTGGACTATATAGTCATACGGGTATAATGACGAAAAAAAAAACTGAGAGTAATCAAAGTAAAATTAAAATATTAAATGCATAACTTATTTTTAATATATTTCATAATATCCGTCTGTCTGTCTATTTGTCTGTTTATTTCCGTCCGTCTGTCTGCATATGTTTGTACGTCTGTCTGTCTATTTGTCTGTTGTTTAAAAATTTTTTCTCATTATAGTTTTAGCAAATAAATTTTTGTATGTAATTTGTAATACTAATTTATTAAAATAATTTTTATTTTTTGAATAATTTACTTGATACCTATATTATTTTCTTTTCATGAACGAGAAAATTGGATGAACACGATTGAAGTAACTAATCATAATATAATTTTGTAAATATGGAATGTAAATTACTAAATTCAAGTTAATGAATATTTTTGTTTGTTTTCGATAATTTTTTTTATTCAATGAATTGTTTTGTTTTGTTTATACCTATGTACATATTTTATATTATATTTTTTGTTTTTGCTATAAGGGTTTTTTATGCCGAATGGAATATAAAATATTAAAGCTTTTTTTATATATTTTTCAATAATGTAATGCAATACTTATTCCATTTGGCTTTTTCCCTTGTTAACTAACTTAAGAATTAATAATAAAACAGAATTATTTAAAAAAATATTGAAATTTTATTAAATTTTATATTTTTACTTCTCATGTCCATTTAAATAAAAAATTTGAGTCAATCAAAATAACGAACTAAATTCTTTCTAAACGTAAAATTCTTATACATACTTATTAAAAAGATAAGATTATTTATGATTTTACAAGCCATACAACTTTTTATAATAAGCTTGTCTGTCGCACATTCATTCAACATTAATATCAAAAGTTACAAATAATAAATATGAAAATAAATTTTTCTATTTTGATTTACAAGAAGAACGAAAAATACACTTAGCTGTTTTAATTTCATATACACACATACATCAATAAAAGATGTAAAATCTCTATTTAGTTTTTTTAATTTCAAATCAAAGTAACGAAAAAAAAGTAAAAATACCTTGAATATTTTATATGTGTTAATATACCTATACGTATATCTGACCAACGGCGTAGTGGTAAAGACGCCGCCTTTCATGTGGAAGGTCTCGGGTTCAAACCCCGGTCAGATCATATCTAATAAAAAAAAATATCGTAAAATTGTATAATTATAACGTAATTGTTTATATCGTAATATAAAATAAGATTTAATAAAAATATATAAATAATTCTTGTGTAAGATTATAGATGGCCCACAAAGTTAACATTTGTGCATTCATATTTCATAACCTTATACAATAGCTACAGCCGTGTAATCAACGGCTTAGTGAGTATTATGATTAAAGAAGCTGAAGCCTAGTTTAAAATAAACTTGGTGAATGCCCTGTACTCCTTAAAGAAGTGGAAAAGGAATAAAAAAAAAAAAAAATATACCTATACACTATGCATGCAGTATAGATTTAGCTTTTCATACTTTTATATGGAATAAGAAGAATAATGTATAAAAATAAATAAGTACGTATGTATGTATATACCCTTCATATAGTTTTTTAAAGGTATATTAAAAAATACTCAAAACAAAAAATTGAGAAGAATTTTTTTTTATTTATGAGTTTAAAAAAAAATTATTCTCAATTTTTAAGTAAAAATAATTGTTATGAGAATAATTTTTGAGTACTGAGTAAAAACGAAAAATATTTTTTAAAAAATTTGGTAAAAAAATTTTACTCTACGTGAATACTCTATATTATATGTTACATTATGATTAAATCCAATTTGTATTTTTATTGTTTGTTTTTTATCCAAATAGTAAATATAGCTTAATAAAAGAGTTTTTTGTTGTGCTTCGTCGTTATCGTTGTTGACATCGTTGTTTATTTGTTTTTCGATAAATACTTCAGCATTGGATGTTGGCTCCATGTTTTTTTTAAACTGTTAAAGTTTTATAACTTGAAAGTTTTGTATTTATAGTTTTTATCGTATACATTTTTTGAAAATTTTCCGAAACATTATTTGTATTTTTTTATCGTTTTTTGGTGGGGATGACATTGTTTTGAATAAATTAATAAAATTTTTCATGCTCTTGCATTTACATCGCATCCATAAATATACACAACAATATTGTCCACAGACTGATGTAAGATCACTTTGTAAACGCTTATTGTTGAAAACAAAACATTTTGATTGATTTTGTAGAAATGTCACAAATGAATCAAAATATTCTACACAGCCTTGAACTGGCACGAAAATTGCTAACCAATGGGTTCCTTTTTCGGTAGAAGTGTCGGTGTTTATTACTAAAATTCCAGGTTTCGAAATATTTTCGGTATTTGATCAAGAGCAAAAACACCTTTAAAAAATTTATTTATGACACTATTACATTTCAGCGCTTTCGTTATCTGAAGTGTATTAATTTTTTTGTAAACGAGAAATATCAATTAGCTGAGTTTCCACTTATGTATGCCGTTAAAAATTCAACTTTAAGTTTACCATTTGTGAACACTAGCAAATTTATTAAATTATTAGTTATTTTTTCACTATCCATATGTCCAAAAGAGTAATTCTTGATGTCCGTTTTTTTTAAATCTTTGGTTGGGAATTTATACTTTAATTCCTTTACAATAGTTTTACATTTTTCTTTTATTCCAGCCACAGCAAGGTTTTTAACAAATATTGTATTGTTATCGTCCGCACAGAATGATAAATCTACTAGAGCGTATGCCATTTTCAAATGAATAGAGATGCTCCACTACGCTTGCTTTTATATGTTTACGTAGACGTTGCGATTTTTATCAATTTCGATACTGGCATCGAATTCTACAAACACAATACATGTTAATGTTGAAGTTAATGGAGAACTGAGTCTTGCTTAAATTTTTACTACTCCCTGGTTTAATAAACTTTGACATGTATCAGTTCCAGAACCATCTGGTGATAAATTAAAAGCTAGTATTGTATAACCTTTTGAAAATAGTTCTTTTGAAATTTGATGGCCTTTTTCAGAATGATGTATACCTGTTCCGCTAAATAATGTTAAATATGCACGAGAATTGCAATTGTTATTCGATGTAAAACTGGTTTCAATTGCAGAGTTTGGTGTAGGCACTCCATTGACATATAATTGAAATTGTGTGAGATTTTGATGATTGAAATGGTATGGATTTTTTGATCTTTTACCATTAAAATTTTCATTAATAACCATACAAAATAAAAGAGCTTTTGGTATTTGCCCTATAAATATATTATCCAATGATATGTTGGATGTGTTAGCTGGAATTGTAAATGTTTTGATTTCACTTCTTGTATAAAAATATTTTGCGTTAGCCTTTTCCAAAACAGTATTATGTGCTATTAATATGCTAGGATTAATTGTTAAATGTTTCATGTATAATGTAGCTTCAAGAATTTTTAAATAGCTTTCGTCTGAATCATTGAAAAATAGAAAAAATCTTGTTTTTCTAATGCCAAAGCAATTCGAATGTCAATGTTATTTAAAAATAATTTGGAAGTGTTGAAAAAATCTACATGTAATTTTCCCATTAATTCTACTATTGTAGAATTATTGTATAATTTTTGCCTTGATTTAGAACCGGAATTGTTAAAATCATTTACATTTGGTTTATCCAATTCCCAACCAGATGCTTCCAGATGTGTTTGACTGGAATCTGTACCATAATTTAGTAAAGTAGTTAAGTATGCTTTATAATGGTATAATGAGTCTGACGGAGTGATGTTTTTTCCATTTAGAGTTACATTACATTGTTTAATTAAAGAATGTAATAAATTATTTACAACGCTGGACTGCGAGGCTGCTTTTGCATCAGCTCCGGTTCCTACTTTATCATTTGCACTCCAAACTGATCCATCTTTTTTTAATATTTGAATTTTAAATTTGATGTAGGTTGACGATAGATCTCGATATGTATCTCCATTTCCAAGCGAAACAAATTAAATAGTTGATGGTGACGCCTCTAAAGAAGCTAAAGGATTGTATGCTTCCTCTTCTGAACGCAATATACTTGTTTGTACTGGTAATGATGCAAAAAGATCAAGTTCAGATTTCATACACTCCATATTTAATTGAATATATCAGAGGTTTTAATTTGCTTTTTTCGTCGCTCCGACTTTAAATGTTCATTTTAGAAACTGCTCGTCGTTTTATACTGCTTCGTCTTTTTATGGCTTTTCGCCTTCCACCATACATCGAATGCAGTTGATTAACTACTGATTTTCTTAGATTTTTCATGCCACCTTTACTTTGATCAATTACAGTTTCTTTTATGTTTGCACCAGATGCTATATCATTCAAAATATTTTTACTTGTGTTCATAGCCTCTGTTTTAATTAAGTTCCAACCTGATGTAAAAACTGGCTTTAAGTAACGAATTAAACTTCCGAATATATTTCCAAAACCACGACCTCTTTGAATAGCTGGATAAAATTATAATAGAGGTCCAACATCGTTGATTCCTCCACCTACTTAAGAGGAATAATATCTCACGTAAGCTCTTTCCATGTTTGATATGATATCATATTTGAGTAGTAGTATTTATATTGTTTTTGAGCAATCATTGCTTTTTAAAGTGCAATACAATTTTTGTTGGATAGTAACTGGAAACAAAATTTATTCCATCGCCGTATTGGTTGCAACTTTAATCGCTATCGTTTCAAAACAATTTTTTTCCGAATCGTCATATGAATAATATGTGTTACCTATAGATTTGGTTACTTTGATTTTTTCAAGAGGTTTTTCAATGTTTCTTACATAAACATTATACTCTCCAATATTAATTAGAGCACAATTCTCCTTGTTAAATTTTTTCGTTTGTAGGAAATCGTTCAGATACACACCTGAAAGACCTACTTTCCCGTTTCCGTTTCTTAAATCAAAGTGAATAGGCAATTTATTTTCGAATGAAGCTAAAGTGTTGTCTGGAAAAAAATTTAAATTATCATTACTTAATAATGTTACATAGAAGTCATCTTGACTATCCATCTTTGGTAACTTCTTTTCAGACATAAAATGTTGCACTATTTATATGTTGTCCATTCCGGTGTTGATGAAGTTCTTAGTTTTTACCTTTACTAAGGTTTTAATTTTCGTTTTTTTGTTTCAGGACACTGTGAAAGTATAGTTGAGGAAATTGAACTACCGGCCGATCTTAATGTTTTCTTTTTTTCAGGAGATGGTACAGCAACGGTAATTACATCATCACTTGGTGTTTCAAACATTCGATAATCAGAACTTAGAGATGGTCTTTGTACTAGTTTTTCGTCTTTCAACATTTCAGTTTGAGCTAATTTTCTACATGAATTTTCATCATCTAAATCGATATCCATATCCGAATACTCTTTTTTAGGATCATATTCAAACACTTCCTCAGTAACTAATGGTACAAAATTAGTCTGTGTTAATGTTGATTTGTATTTAGGTAATTCAGTTTCTATATATGCATTTCGTTTACAAAAGAATTTTGTTTGAGCACTTGATACTTGTAAGATTATTAGCCTTTTCTGGTAATTTTTTTGCGTGTCTTTTGTTAATTCCATATTTTAGGAGATTTTGACGATATAAGTACCATTTTTGCAATGGCTTTAAGTTTTTATCATATAAAACTTTTTTCATTTTTTGATCTAATAAATCCAAGTTTTTATCATCTTGAAATAATTTACTAAATTTTGAAAACATTTCTGGTGACATAACAATCATTCGCTTCATTATGTCTTACTGAGTAATTTCCCTATTACACCAGATAATATAGTTCCGATTAAAGTTGGTAAAAATCCACCATGTTGAACTAATATTTTTCTTTTGGCTTTTATACTTTTCTTAGCACAGGCTAGAAATCTTAATTGTTTTTTATGTTTATTTAATTTTGCTTTTTGTGCCGATGATATTTTATTATTACCATTTAATATATTGATTGCAATTTCAGCAAAAGTTTTTATAATATCGTCATCACAATATTTAAGAATATTTTTACGAGATTTCTTGTTGTTGCACTTTCCTAGTACATGTAATATATGTTGGTTTTTCTTCAATCGTTTCATACTTTTGACAGTTGTTATTCAAATCACCCGTATCACAGAAACATATACAATATTCTTTGGAAAAAATATTAGTTCTAATACGAAATAAATCGTTAATGTCTTGTGTTAAATCCAACACAATATAACCATGAGGTTTTGATGTTAGCAAGAGGAAAAATCTGCGATTTGTCTCGAGGATTTTTGAAAAGCACTAAATATTTACAATTTAATGAAATATCTCTTTAAAATTTTCCCTGATGAAAAACGTTTAGTGTTAACAATATAATAGATAAATTACGATGGTGTGAACCTTTAGTAAATAGCTCACATACCTCTTTATTTGCAGAATCTAACATTAAGTCATCTAGAACAATTAACGTAGGTTTATTTTCATTACCACTAAATTCTTTTGGGATACTGGTATAAAAGTCTATATAAGGAAAAGTTAGATTTTTTGGAATAGCAGAAATTTCTGGGTTGCACCATTTTATTGTTTCAATTTTCGGAGAAATCAATCTATCAATATTTTCAATTAAATTACACACAAATGTTGTTTTCCCACATCCAGATGGTCCCGCTATCATCATTGTAAAAGGATGAATAAAATTAATAATTTTTGGTTTGTGTCTGATAAGAAACTGAATTTAAAATACAATTTAGAGATCATATAAAAGCAGTGAACATATTCTTAGTACTGTCATTTTGAATTATGGAAGTGGAGGAGTTCTGAAATATTTATTCCTCCGTCTTATTAGATGATCATAAGAAACTAATATTACATCTATATAAACACATTAAAAACTTTTCTAGAGTAAATAAATTCACTTCAATTTATGGTACTCATTTTACCCTTTGTCCGTGGGCATACGATAATTCTACTTCTGGACCGGACACATGTGAATGTCATACAATAGAAAATTATAGAATCACTTTAAAAAATTTAATTAAATGGTACGAGAATAATGTCGAGGCTACAAGTTGTGTCAGAAATTCATAGAGGCGCTAAAAGAAACTTTACACGAAGAAACTTTATTCAAAAGGGTTTAAACGATACTTGGCAAATTGATTTGGTTGAAATGATTCCATATGCAAAATTTAATAAGGCATATAAATATTTATTAACCGTTATTGATACATTTTCAAAATTTGCGTATGCTGAACCGATTAAAAACAAAAGCGCTGATAATGTTTTAATCGCAATGAAAAATATTTTTCAGCGTGCTGGGAAAAAAACCAAAAAATTAACAATCTGATCAAGGTACGGAATTTTTCAACAAAAAATTTCAAAATCTAATGAGGAAATATAAAATTAACCATTATCATACATATTTAGAACTAAAAGCATCAATGGTAGAACATTTCAACCGCACCCTAAAAAACATGATGTGGAAACAATTCAGTATACAAGGCACATATAAATGGTTACCTATTTTTCCATCGCTAATAGAAAAATATAACTCAACTTATCATCATACAACTAAACTTCCACCTAAAAATGTTCCAAAAAAATTTAACGAATATGAACTACAGGCATTTAAGGATCTAAAATATGCCATCCACAGAACATCTAATTTTTCACTTCGAAAAAACATTTATATTAACAACGGACGCTTCGAATGAAGCTATCGATGCAGTCTTGTCACAAGGAGACATTGGAAAAGATCTTCCTTATATTTCAAGAGCACTTAACAAGACTGAGGAAGAGTACGCAACAAATGAATGATAACTCTTAGCAAAAGTTTGGGCTTTTGATAAGTTCAGATGTTATCTTTATGGAGCAAAACAAGTAAAGAAACAGTCAGTCGGTGCAACCGACTTAGAAATACCCTACACCTATTTGGTTCAAATTTAAGGACATATCCATAAGTCATTTTAACACCATAGAAGCTGTTATTAATTTGATCGTAAGACATAGCTAACCAAATTAACTGTATAATACTAAAAACATTTTCTAATTCCCCTATCTATTAAAAAATATTACAAATTCTTACTAACTTATCTATTTAAAAATATTAAAAAACAAATAAACTTGAAATTAATGAAAATATATTTATTCCAATTCAATTACAAAATGAAAAAATTCTAATTATTAAATTTTGTGATAAAAAGATAATCAAAGCATAATATATTTAATAATCCAAATTTTTAAAAATTGCAATTATTTTAAATGGTTAGTTTATATACCTAATAGAAAAGCTTATAAACGCAAAATATGCAATAAATGTATTTCTAAAATACAATTAAAAATTTACACCTTTTCATATAATTCATTTAAATATAAAAATAAATTTTACATAAATGCAGCAAGTATCTTTGAACATAGCTGAACCACTACAATTAAGTCTAGATTTCGGAGACACATAGGACATAGGAAATATATTCTTTGGCTTCGAAATTAAACTTGACCACAACCAATTCCCATGGTACTTTCATTACTAGTAACCTACTGTTAAATTTCACCAAAATACCGGCATTATTTTTTGAGTTATGGTGTTTGTAAGATATATGTTTGTTAGTCCTTGAACTTTTCAAGGGTTCCAGGACCCGAAATTATGGTACGTCATACTTTCAATACTAGTTAACCCTTGTACACAATTGGAACGCTCTATCTTAATTTTAAGTTACTAGTTTTATTAATTTCGATGATAAGCTTTTACACATTGGGGGGTCTAAGAAAGGTTCTGAACCACCACTCCAATTGATCCCAAATTAGGGGGGCACGCAAGGAATAGTAAAGAACACCCTTGTGGCAAATTGGAAGCTTCTACATTTGTTTCAAGTTACTATCTTTATTAATTTCGAAAATATGCTTTAAGGGCCTAAGAACTGAGTTGCTGGTCCCCGATCCACTACTCCAATGGGGCCCAAATTTCAAAGACACTTACGAAATAGGAAGGGACACCCTGATACCAAATTTGGAGGTTCTATCTTCATTGGTTTCGGAATTATGCTCGTTTGGCCTAAATTCGATCAAAAAGTTCTAAGTTCCGAACCCATTGTCCAATCCTCACCGTACGTAATCACCGCCGTAGTTTCGCTGCCAATAACCTACAGCACAAATTTCATGAAGAAAGCCTCATTAGTTGTTGAGTTATCGTGATTTTTTATATATGTTCCTTAGCCCTGACATCGATTAAAAAGTCCGGAATCCGAACCGTTGGGCTGATTTCGCCCTTATATAGTCCGCGCTGTACTTATAGTACTAGTTAACCCTTGTACACAATTTGAACGGTCTATCCTAATTTTAAGTAACTATTTTTAGTAATTTCGATTATAAGCCTTTAAAACTTGGGAGGTCTGAGAGGGGTACAGAACCACCACTCCAATTGATCCCAAATTAGGGGAACACGCAAGAGATAGTAAAGAACACCCTTGTGGCAAATTGGAAGCTTCTACATTTTTTCAAGTTGTTATCTTTATTAATTTTAAAGATATGCTTTAATGTCTTCGGAAATGTGTGGCTGGTCCCCGACCCACTACTCCAATGGGACCCAAATTCACAAGACACTTAGGAAATAGGAAGGGACACCCTGATACTAAATTTGAAGGTTCTATCTTCATTGGTTTCGGAATTATGCTCGTTTGGCCTAAATTCGATCAAAAAGTTCTAGGTTCCGAACCCATGGTCCAATCCCGACCTTACGCAATTCCCGAAGTAGTTTCATTACTAGTAACCTACAGCACAAATTTGATGAAGATAGCGTCATTAGTTGTTGAGTTATCGTGATTTTTTATATTTGTTCGTTAGCCCTGAAACCGATTAAAAGGTCCAGAATCGGAACCCATGGGCCGATTTCGCCCATATGCAATCCCCGCCGTACTTTCAGTCCTAGTAACCTACAGTTAAAATTTCATCAAGATAGCTCCATTATTTTTTGAGTTATCGTGCCTACGGACGGACGGACATGGCCATATCGACTAAGGCGGTCACGCTGATCACAAATATATATACTTTTCCATATCTAGCTCGCTTCCTTTAGGTGGTTACAAACACCATACCAAAGTTAATATACCCCTTTACCTATTCTATAGGTGTAGGGTATAAAAAGTGAAACAACCTCTAATATTCGGTTTGGGAAACAAAAATAACAATGGTGAACTAAAGCGATGGAAATCGCGGGTCGAAGAATACAATTACGAACTGTCGTTCGGCCTTAAGGGTTACCGAATCGGCTTTGTTAGAAGCACTTAAGAAAATTTTATCACCAGTAATTCTTTATGGTATCAAAATTATGGAAAATCAAATTCAACCACTGCAGGATCTACAGTGGTTGATACACTCTGGATATAAAATTCGGATCACACAAAAAATCGTGCAAGGGATTGCCAAAATGGAAAACAGACACCAAATAATTGCTCACGAACACAAACGTGTACATAGGAATTGGAAAAAGAACAAGGAGCAAATAAGCGAGAAATACTACTTTCCGCAAATGGTCAAATTTATTAAGAAGTACACTTCTAATTGTAGAAAATCTACTAAATTTCCAGGAAAAGGTTCAAGAAGATCTCGTAGAAAAAATCCGACAAAATCAGAAATTACAAAATAAATAAGGAAAAATTTAAAAGAATAATACCCAAATCATATCAACGTGGAAAAACCATTTTTGTTGTTAATAAACAAATAAAAAACAAAAATATGAGGAGCGGTGACGTTGGAAGCGATCACCATTTAGTTGTTGCGCGAATGCAGTTAAGAACAGCAGCTGTCCAAAGACGAAACCAGTGCCTGTCAGAAGCACTCTTCGATGTTGAAGCGTTAAAAAATCCCGCATTACGTGGAAATTTTTTACAAAAATTTCGTGGGACAACATAGCCAGCTGAAAAACAAAATAAATTCTGAACAGGATCTGCGGCTATTGGGCGAGCTTCGCAGCGAGTATAACAGAGCACATCAAATCGCGCAGAGAAGTGTAAGACGAGGAAGAAGGAAACAAAAGAAAACCTAGCTACGGAGCAGAGATAGCAGCAAGAAGAGGTGATGGCAGAGCCTTATATAAGTTTACAAAAATTCTTACAGGTCATTCAACAAAGCAGCAAAATATTATCTTGGGCGAAGATGGAAAGCTTCTGGTGTCGATGGATGATAAATTACGGAGGTGGAAAGACTACTTTTGCCGTTTGCTAAACGAACATTTAATACAGCAATCTGCATCAGAAATCTCTGAAGAACCTGAGTTGCGTCGATCACACAGGGGTAGCACCATTCACAAAACCTGAAATCAAAAGTACCATTTCGCTCTTGAAAGATAACAAAGCTTCAGGAATTGACCAAATATCCGCCGAACTTCTAAAAGCAGACATCCCCGCAACGGTAGATATACTTCTCCCGTTGATTCAGGCTATATGGGAAGAAGAAAAGTACCCGAGTGAGTGGAAAGAAGGAGTTATTGTTAAGCTGGCAGAAAAAGGTATCCTGAAGCATTGCAATAACTGACACGGTATTACGCTGTTAAATGTCTTCTCGAAAATAATGGCAAATATTATAATCGAAAGGATCAAAAGCAGGATTGAAAATTTGATGTTGACAGCAGAATAAATAAAGCTAAAGCTGCTTTTGGAACTCTATCAAACATATGGCAGTCAAATAATATAGCTCTGCGTACACAGCTAAAAATATTTGAAACAAACGTCAAATCAGTACTTTTATACGGCTGTGAAACATGGAAGGTAACCGCTATTATCACCAAAAAGTTGTAAACATATATAAACCGTTGTCTACACCGCATCTTAAGAGTTCGTTGGCCGCAAATCATTACCAACACACACCTGCGGCAAAAAACGAACCAAAAGATGATTGTGGTATGTCCTATGCCCCAGCAGGGGTTCTAGGAACCAGTAAGTATGTAAGTCAACAAAAATATAAGCAATCGGAAGGAATAATAAAGTAACTGTAACAACAGTAAGCGGAAGAAAAATCCACAAGGCACACATAAAAAATTCATCCAACTAAACTCCATCCAACTCATTAAGCAATATTCATGAATCAAGCTTAACATTTTACAATAAGGAAAACGTAAATTAATGCTGTACTTCTTTTCGCGCAAAAAAAAACCTTTATCTTTTCATCTTTCTCCTCAAGGTATCCACCAAAGTCCTTCAACCACAACCAATCACATCCTTATGCTGTACAATAAAATCATTCAAAGGTTCAACGACAATTCTAGCGAAATTAACCATCACACTTTCTTTAATCAACTGTATATGGTAAAAGAAGGAATAAAAGAGATAATAAGAGCAAACCAATTAGCAAAAGGGAAAATTGTAAATAAAAATTTACTAAATACAATACATAACAAAAATTCAAGTAACAGGATTACCCATACAATTGGATTGCCTAGCTTTCACGAAGATATCCAGCATTCAACCAAACACAGCAAAAAAATTTTTATCAACAAAACAGGCCGACAAATTACCAACCACCGTACCAAAATCAATATAAAACAAGTAAAGAAACAGTCAGTTGGTGCAACCGACTTAGAAATACCCTACACCTATTTGGTTCAAATTTAAGGACATATCCATAAGTCATTTTAACACCATAGAAGCTGTTATTAATTTGATCGTAAGACATAGCTAACCAAAATTAACTGTATAATATTAAAACATTTTCTAATTACCCTATCTATTAAAAAATACTACAAATTCTTACTAATTTATCTATTTAAAAATATTAAAAAACGAGGAAGAGTGTAGTAGAGTAGACTGTGTCAACTCTGGGATACCCGTATGACCGTTATATAAACATTATATCATTATTATTACAAACATTAATTACTTTTGGCAAAATTTCAAACATACCAGCTTTATTAGGTGAAATATAATGCTCATATAAAAGAAGGAGTTGTATGGCAGCTACTTGAACCCTTTGCAGTAGACCAACCAAATTTTGCAGTAACTTTGGCCATTAAACTAAACTATTTTTGGCAAAATTTCAGACACCCAGCTTTAATAGGTATAGAGTAATGCTCATATAAAATAAGAAGTTGTATGGCAGCTACTCGAACCCTTTGCAGTAGACCAACCAAATTTTGCAGTAACTTTGGCCATTACACTAAACTATTTTTGGCAAAATTTCAGACACCCAGCTTTAATAGGTATAGAGTAATGCTCATATAAAAGAAGGAGTTGTATGGCAGCTACTCGAACTCACTGCAACATACCAACCAAATTTTGCAGAAACTTTGGCCATAAAACTAAACTACTTTTGCCAAAATTTCAGACACCCAGCTTAAATAGGTATAGAGTAATGCTCATATAAAATAAGAAGTTGTATGGCAGCTACTCGAACCCTTTGCAGTAGACCAACCAAATTTTGCAGTAACTTTGGCCATTACACTAAACTATTTTTGGCAAAATTTCAGACACCCAGCTGTAATAGGTACAGAGAAATACTCATATAAAAAAAGAAGTTGTATGGCAGCCACCCGAACCCATGGACCAAAATGGCTGGACTTAAATAGCGATGACGGCTATTGCAAAAAAACGAATTTGCGAAAATTTCAATATCCTAGTTCCTTTAGTTTTTGAGTTATCGTGTGGACGGACGGACAGGCGGACGAACGGACGGACGGACGGACGGACGGACGGACGGACGGACGGACGGACGGACGGACGGACGGACGGACGGACGGACATACATAGCTAAATCGATTTATTTTTCGATTCTGATCCGATCCATACACTTGAGTCTATATCTACCCCCCCTCCTTCTCTGCGTCCCAAACGTAATGGCAAATTTATTATACCCTTTGACTATATAGTCATACGGGTATAATGACTATATAGTCATACGGGTATAACAAACAAACTTGAAATAAATGAAAATATATTTATTCCAATTCAATTACAAAATAAAAAAATTCTAATTATTAAATTTTGTGATAAAAAGATAATCAAAGCATAATATATTTAATAATCCAAATTTTTAAAAATTGCAATTATTTTAAATGGTTAGTTTATATACCTAATAGAAAAGCTTATAAACGCAAAATATGCAATAAATGTATTTCTAAAATACAATTAAAAATTTACACCTTTTCATATAATTCATTTAAATATAAAAATAAATTTTACATAAATGCAGCAAGTGCCTTTGAACATAGCTGAACCACTACAATTAAGTCTAGATTTCGGAAACACATAGGACATAGGAAATATATTCTTTGGCTTCGAAATTAAACTCGACCACATCCAATTCCCATGGTACTTTCATTACTAGTAACCTACTGTTAAATTTCATCAAAATACCGGCATTATTTTTTGAGTTATGGTGTTTTTAAGATATATGTTTGTTAGTCCTTGAACTTTTCAAGGGTTCCAGGACCCGAAATTATGGTACGATTTCGCCCATATGCAGTCCCGTCATACTTTCAATACTAGTTAACCCTTGTACACAATTGGAACGCTATATCTTAATTTTAAGTTACTAGTTTTATTAATTTCGATGATAAGCTTTTACACATTGGGGGGTCTAAGAGAGGTTCTGAACCACCACTCCAATTGATCCCAAATTAGGAGGGCACGCAAGGAATAGTAAAGAACACCCTTGTGGCAAATTGGAAGCTTCTACATTTGTTTCAAGTTACTATCTTTATTAATTTCGAAAATATGCTTTAAGAGCCTAAGAACTGAGTGGCTGGTCCCCGATCCACTACTCCAATGGGGCCCAAATTTCAAAGACACTTACGAAATAGGAAGGGACACACTGATACCAAATTTGGAGGTTCTATCTTCATTCGTTCCGGAATTATGCTCGTTTGGCCTAAATTCGATCAAAAAGTTCTAATTTCCGAACCCATTGTCCAATCCTCACCGTACGTAATCACCGCCGTAGTTTCGCTGCCAATAACCTACAGCACAAATTTCATGAAGATAGCCTCATTAGTTGTTGAGTTATCGTGATTTTTTATATATGTTCCTTAGCCCTGACATCGATTAAAAGGTCCGGAATCCGAACCGTTGGGCTGATTTCGCCCTTATATAGTCCGCGCTGTACTTATAGTACAAGTTAACCCTTGTACACAATTTGAACGGCCTATCTTAATTTTAAGTAACTATTTTTATTAATTTCGATTATAAGCCTTTAAAACTTGGGAGGTCTGAGAGGGGTACAGAACCACCACTCCAATTGGTCCCAAATTAGGGGAACACGCAAGAGATAGTAAAGAACACCCTTGTGGCAAATTGGAACTTCTACATTTTTTCAAGTTGTTATCTTTATTAATTTTAAAGATATGCTTTAAGGTCTTCGGAAATGTGTGGCTGGTCCCCGACCCACTACTCCAATGGGACCCAAATTCACAAGACACTTAGGAAATATGAAGGGACACCCTGATACTAAATTTGGAGGTTCTATCTTCATTGGTTTCGGAATTATGCTCGTTTGGTCTAAATTCGATCAAAAAGTTCTAAGCTAAAATGAAAGAATAGGATATAATAAAAACGCTTCTCCATCCTAGAAGGCAAATACGAATACAAGCGTCTACCTTTTAGATTGAAAAACGCGCCGACCATATTTCAACGACGATCAACGATGATCGACGACGTTCTGAAAGAATTTATTGGAAAAATAACCACATTGCGAAGCACCTCAAATTAAGACCTAACCAATCACGGAAAGTTCCAAAATAATTTAACGAATATGAACTACAGGCATTTAAGGATCTAAAATATGCCTTGCCATCCACAGAACTTCTAATTTTTCACTTCGAAAAAACATTTATATTAACAACGGACGCTTCGAATGAAGCTATCGATGCAGTCTTGTCACAAGGAGACATTGGAAAAGATCTTCCTTATATTTCAAGAGCACTTAACAAGACTGAGGAAGCGTACGCAACAAATGAATGAGAACTCTTAGCAAAAGTTTGGGCTTTTGATAAGTTCAGATGTTATCTTTATGGAGCAATAAAAGTGAAAAAACCTCTAGTATTAAGTTAGGGAAACAAAAATAACAATGGTAAACTAAAGCGATGGGAATCGCGGATCGAAGAATACAATTACTAGCTGATTTAGAAACCTGGCGCTACAAATAAGGTCGCAGATGCTTTATTAAGGTTAAAACAAGGAATTATTACCTCAGTAACAGAAACAGTTAACAGTGCAGAAGAAGATAGCAGCGATCTCATACCACATTGCGAAGCCCCTCTTAACGTTTTTAAGAATCAATAATTATTTCACAACGACCTATTGCTTCTGCGTATGAAACGCCATATCCAAACTATCATCGGCACTATAAGGGCCTTAAGGGTTACCGAACCGGCTTTGTTAGTAGCACTTAAGAAAATCTTATCACCAGTAATTCTTAATGGTATCAAAGTTACGGAAAATCAAATTCAACTACTGCAGGATCTATAGAGAGAACATTTACGGGGATATAAAATTCGGATAACACAAAGAATCGTGCAGGATATTGTCAAAATGGAAAACAGACACCAAATAATTGCTCACGAACACAAACGTGCACATAGGAATTGGAAAGAGAACAAGGAGCAAATAATCGAGAAATACTACTTTCCGCAAATGGTCAAATTTATTAGGGAGTACACTTCTAATTGTAGAAAATCTCAGTCAATCATTAATCGTTATCGAATGTAGACTTGCTAAAAATTAACGGAAAAACTGAAATTAATAATTTTTATTTTTTTTATTAAACTTAAATTGCGTAATTTTTATACCCTACACCTATAGAATAGGTAAAGGGGTATATTAACTTTGGTATGGTGTTTGTAACCACCTAAAGGAAGCGAGCTAGATATGGAAAAGTATATATATTTGTGATCAGCGTGACCGCCTTAGTCGATATAGCCATGTCCGTCCGTCCGTCCGTAGGCACGATAACTAAAAAAATAATGGAGCTATCTTGATGAAATTTTAACTGTAGGTTACTAGGACTGAAAGTACGGCGGGGATTGCATATGGGCGAAATCGGCCCATGGGTTCGGATTCTGGACCTTTTAATCGGTTTCAGGGCTAACGAACAAATATAAAAAATCACGATAACTCAACAACTAATGACGCTATCTTCATCAAATTTGTGCTGTAGGTTACTAGTAATGAAAATACTTCGGGAATTGCGTAAGGTCGGGATTGGACCATGGGTTCGGAACCTAGAACTTTTTGATCGAATTTAGGCCAAACGAGTATAATTCCGAAACCAATGAAGATAGAACCTCCAAATTTAGTATCAGGGTGTCCCTTCCTATTTCCTAAGTGTCTTGTGAATTTGGGTCCCATTGGAGTAGTGGGTCGGGGACCAGCCACACATTTCCGAAGACCTTAAAGCATATCTTTAAAATTAATAAAGATAACAACTTGAAAAAATTTAGAAGCTTCCAATTTGCCACAAGGATGTTCTTTACTATCTCTTGCGTGTTCCCCTAATTAAGGATCAATTGCAGTGGTGGTTCTGTACTCCTCTCAGACCTCCCAAGTTTTAAAGGCTTATAATCGAAATTACTAAAAATAGTTACTTAAAATTAGGATAGACCGTTCAAATTATGTACAAGGGTTAACTAGTACTATAAGTACAGCGCGGACTATATAAGGGCGAAATCAGCCCAACGGTTCGGATTCCGGACCTTTTAATCGATGTCAGGGCTAAGGAACATATATAAAAAATCACGATAATGCTGTAGGTTATTGGCAGCGAAGCTACGGCGGTGATTCCGTACGGTGAGGATTGGACAATGGGTTCGGAACTTAGAACTTTTTGATCGAATTTAGGCCAAACGAGCATAATTCCGAAACCAATGAAGATAGAACCTCCAAATTTGGTATCAGGGTGTCCCTTCCTATTTCGTAAGTGTCTTTGAAATTTGGGCCCCATTGGAGTAGTGGATCGGGGACCAGCCACTCAGTTCTTAGGCCCTTAAAGCATATTTTCGAAATTAATAAAGATAGTTACTTGAAACAAATGTAGAAGCTTCCAATTTGCCACAAGGGTGTTCTTTACTATTTCTTGCGTGCCCCCCTAATTTGGGATCAATTGGAGTGGTGGTTCAGAACCTCTCTTAGACCCCCCAATGTGTAAAAGCTTATCATCGAAATTAATAAAACTAGTAACTTAAAATTAAGATAGAGCGTTCCAATTGTGTACAAGGGTTAACTAGTATTGAAAGTATGACGGGACTGCATATGGGCGAAATCGTACCATAATTTCGGGTCCTGGAGCCCTTGAAAAGTTCAAGGACTAACAAACATATATCTTAAAAACATCATAACTCAAAAAATAATGCCGGTATTTTGATGAAATTTAATAGTAGGTTACTAGTAATGAAAGTACCATGGGAATTGGTTGTGGTCGAGTTTAATTTCGAAGCCAAAGAATATATTTCCTATGTCCTATGTGTCTCCGAAATCTAGACTTAATTGTAGTGGTTCAGCTATGTTCAAAGGTACTTGCTACATTTATGTAAAATTTATTTTTATATTTAAATGAATTATATGAAAAGGTGTAAATTTTTAATTGTATTTTAGAAATACATTTATTGCATATTTTGCGTTTATAAGTTTTTCTATTAGGTATATAAACTAACCATTTAAAATAATTGCAATTTTTAAAAATTTGGATTATTAAATATATTATGCTTTGATTATCTTTTTATCACAAAATTTAATAATTAGAATTTTTTCCTTTTGTAATTGAATTGGAATAAATATATTTTCATTTATTTCAAGTTTGTTTGTTTTTTAATATTTTTAAATAGATAAATTAGTAAGCATTTGTAGTATTTTTTAATAGATAGGGTAATTAGAAAATGTTTTTAGTATTATACAGTTAATTTGGTTAGCTATGTCTTACGATCAAATTAATAACAGCTTCTATGGTGTTAAAATGACTTATGGATATGTCCTTAAATTGACTGTTCCTTTACTGACTGACTGTTTCTTTACTTGTTTTATTATCGCTTGAAATTGAAATTTGATCACTTCATTATTTAAAGTGATCGAGCAGTTGTTCTTACAACCATAAGCTTGTGATAGCAATGGATTGTACTAAATGTAAGCTGAAAATTAGAGGTGAAACAGGTGTAAGGTGTGCTGGGGTATGTAACAAGATATACCACAGTCAAATTAAATGCTCGGGACTAGATTAGTCTTCAATTGGGGTACTAAATGTGAATCCCAATATCAAATTTATATGTGATGAATGTGTTTTATACATCCAAAATGTTGATATGGTGGTTCAAAACATAGATTGCTCAGTCAGAAAAAATAGTGATTATTTAAAAGAATATAAGGCTGGATTTGAATGTGCATTGAAGAAAAATGAACAAGAGGTTATTCAATTACTAAAAGCCATCGAAGGAAGATACTTAGAGAGATTAGAGCAAATAAAAAAAGAACAAAAAAGCGAAATTGAAAAAATGTGTCAACTTACGGAAAGTTTCAAATTGGAGAGTGCAAATATGAATGCCAATCTTAAAAATACAATATCTAAGAACAATGAACTGTGTAGTGAAATAAAAATTTTAAACAATGAAAATAAAAAAAATATAAATATAGGTCAAAATATTTCATTTGCTGATATTTTAAAAAGTGCTAGTGTAAGCAAAAAAAATTTGCCACCAATAAAAACAGGTGTACCACTGGTTATTAAACCGAAACAAAAACAAAAATGCCAATTAACTAAAATGGATTTAAGTAAACAAGTGGATCCAATAAATCTCAAGATAAAAAATGTGGTAAATAGGAAAAATGGAATGGTGCTTATTGAAACAAAAACAAAAGAAGAACGGGATAAAATAATAAATAAACTTGAAAATAAGATGGAAGATTATGAAATTAAGGTGCCAGCTGAAATAAAAACAAAAATTAAAGTTGTACATATGGGTGTTAAATATACTGAAGAGGACTTAATTAACAAACTTAAGGCAAAGACGCTAATTTAGAGCACAGTTCTATGAAAGTGGTGAAAATATATCAAGCAAAAAATTTTACAAATGCTAAATATAAA